>JAJIBD010026782.1:0-22015 GCA_021461705.1 Cryptotis parvus
AAGAGGGAGGAAGGGAGGGAAGGAAGAAAGGAAGGGAAGAAAGGAGAAAAAATTAAGACAGTAAGGGGAGGGAGGTAACGATATGGGAGGGGGGGGAGGGAGGAAGAAAAGAAGCAAGATGTAAAATACAGAGTGTCAGTAACTCATAGAGGAAAATGCAACTTCAGACAAAAGTCAGTCACAGCCACATGTCCTAGGAATGCCACACAAGTAGGCTATGCAGACATCTGTGCTTCAAAGAGCACAAACAACAGTGCCTCACTTCCATGCAGGGCACTTTAAGATGGGCCCGGGAAGAAGTAAGTGACATGTTCAGGATTCCAACTTCCATATTTAATTTATTAACACACAAGGCATCCAAAGCATCACTTTGAACTGTAGACATCAATATGATTTAAATGGCTGCCACTTAACATAGTGAAGAGGAATCAATTGTGCCCCTGAAAACAGAGGACAAGGAGGAGCGTCATGCTGTCAGTTTCCTGGGAAATAATGAGCCCTATTAATAGTTGTTAACATGAATCAACAAGTCGGGCCTCTGTCAGCTGCTGTCGGCTGAATCCCGAGTCAATCTGTGAAGAGGATGAAATGTGACATTTAGGAAAAGTCTCAGCAAGGCAAGCAGGACGGGCCTGGGCCACTCCCACCCTGGCCAAGCCCTTGGGTCCAGCAGAGTCTCTAGGAAGAAGGGGACAAGGGCATAACAAAGCTGAAGGTGTCCATACCAGTCAGACATTCATTTGCTAGCTAGAAAGCACCTTGGTGGCCATCTAGCAAAGGAAGGGGCTCTTAAGGGATCACTTCTCCTCCCCTAAAGATCTGGGATTAATTTCATGGTAAAGAAAGAGATGGTGGGGCACAGAAAGAAAGAAGGTAGAATGGAAGAAAGGAAAGGAGGGAAGGAAAGGACGAGGAGGAGGAGGAGGAGGAGGAGGAGGGAAAGAAGGGAAGGTGGAAAACTAGCAGGTAGGTCCAGGCATTAAGGTTGGCCAATCCCAGCTCAATATCCATACTGACCATATGTACTGCTTAAGGTCTCCCGAGCACCCACCAGGCATGACACCTGAGAAGAGAGTCAAAAATAGCCTCTGAGCATCACCTGTAACCCAAAACCTCACCTCAAACAAAAAAAAAAGCTGACAAGTCCATTGGTCCATTTGGGACACAGTTCAAGTGATGAACACACAGGCCCATTATCACCAGGTATATAACTCTAGAGGCTTCTCTCTTCTGTGTCTACTTGTTTAAAATATACTCACATAAAATATTTTGCAAGAAGTATCCCCAAAGATAAATTGCCTTAATAATTACAGAAACTTAAAGTTCTTACTATGGCAAAATAAACAAAACTCATTAATAACTAATACCTATAAAAATTTTCTGCATGGCAGCAGTAGGATACCATCCTTAAGGAAATTGCCTTTGGGAACTCTCTGAGGTGACTTTGGAAAGAAATAACATTACATCCGTTTGACAGAAAAACTGAGATTCGGGGCCAGAGCGATAGCACAGTGGGGAGGGCACTTGCCTTGCACGCGCCGACCCAGGATTGCTCCCCGGCATCCCATATGGCCCCCGGCACCACCAGGAGTAATTCCTGAGTATAGAGCCAGGAGTAACCCCTGAGCATCGCCTAGTGTGACCCAAAAAAAAAGAAAGAGTCAAATGATGTAATTTGCACCCACATCGCATCTAGCAGGTGCTGACTTAGCGATTCAGACTTCCCTTGAAAACTTATTCTTTTATATCGGGCCCTATTGATTTCTCACTGGCAGCCCTCAAAGGAAGAAACACACATGCTAGATAAACATTTACAAAGTATTTATTTGTGCCAGGAGCCAAAAAGCCAAAAACAAAAGAATAATGATTTATTGGTGTTTTTTGCTTATCAGGTATACAAAGATTAAGAAGATTAACAAAACCTAATGTTAATGAGTATATGGAAAGGCTGACTTGCTAATGCTGTGCTGTCAAGAACAGTAAATTATAAAAACTATCCTGGAAGGCATAAATATATATATATATATATGTATATAATATATATATATAGCATATATATGTCACTTGTCACTATTCTTCCCGTTGTTCATCGATTTGCTCGAGCGGGCACCAGTAAGGTCACCATACGTCCTATCGCATGCTAGTGTAGCCCAAGGGCATCTGCTCACTCCAGGAACACAAAGAGCATCAGACCATTTCTTCTGGTCATGGGAATGAGGTCTATAATTGTTACTGGGTTTTGGCATATCAAATACGACAGGGGTAGCTTTGCCAGGCTCTGCCATGCAGGTGGTATATTCTCAGTAGTAGGCTCTCATCTTGTGCATTTACTGATGAAGCAATGGGGAGAGATTGGGTTTTCTATTGGGTGAGGCATATATATATATATATATATATATATGCACATATATATGCATATATACATGCATATATATGTATGTATACATATACAAACACACATATATATTTTTTGAAAAAGCTCCACTCCTATGAATTACCTTAATGGAATGTTTAAATGTGTAAGATAAACTATAAGGGCATTAATCGCAGCATTGTTTTAAGAGTTGAATAATGTAACCCACATAAGTGTCCATTTATAAGAATTGCTTAAGTAAATTATGAAACATTCAGACACAAAAATAATACTCAGTCACCTAAAATAATAGTACTGATCTATACTTTTTGACAAAAATATTTATGAAAAATTGTTCCATCAAAAAAGCAATTACAGAAACATATATAAAAATACAAATATTTATCATACACCACAAAACAAATTTTCTGGGTGAATGTTTGTGAAAATTATATTAGTCCTGATTTTTTTTATTATGTAATTTCTAGTGGCTTTTACTTTCCTTTGTGTATTTTTATGAGTTGTTTGACTCTCTTTGAGTAAGATCTACTGTTTTTACAAACAACAAGATTGCTTCCGAGAGGAAAAAAAGCCCACATCTTCTGTTTTCTAATTTAACTTTGTGTGGAATAGTGCTGAATCTGGGAACATTTTAAAATGATGAAACATAATATAATGGAGAGAACATGGGCTTTAGAATATGACCTCAGATGCAATCTTGGCTTTTTTAGTTCTGTGACTTCATTAATTTTCTGAGGCTGCTGCAACAAATTACCACAAACTTAGCAGTTCATACACCACAAGCTTATTATCTTACAGTTCTGTGAGTCATTCCTATAGAATCCTTAGACTACATTCAAGGTGGTGGCAGGCTATGTTTGCTCATTCCAGTTAGTGGGGCCCACCTCTTAGTAGGAGAGCTCAGATCCCTGTTTTCTCATTGGCTGTAAACTAAGAGCCACTCAGTTTCTGGAACTCACTGCTTCCTTGCTTCTTGATTCCGGCCTCTATCTACAGATCAGAAAATAAGGAGCCAGGCCCTCACTCACATCTGATCTTCTTCACTTTCTCTCTCTAAGTATAAGACTCATGTGCTCAGACTGGGTTCAGGAGCACCTGCAAATTCCCTTGTACCATGTCAATTAACACAGTTACAAGTTCTCAGGATTATGACATAATGCATTTGTTTGTCTGTTTTCCTGTTTTTGTGGGTGCTCATTAAACTTTGGGGTACAAGAGATCAAACCAAGAGCCTTGTAGAAGCAAGCTACGTGCCCTGCTATTTTAGTCAAATTGCTGTTCCCAAGACCTGGACATTCTTGGAGTCATTATTCTGCCTACCAGAACGATTTTTGCAATTTACCACAGTAATTAGTCCTCAACTCTACAAGGAATGTTTCAGAGATGTGCCTTGTTGTTTTCTGTTTGGGGGGCGGGGGAGTTGTTGTTTTTACTTATAATCTCCTTTAATCCTCAAAACAGCAGTCCTTTTAAAATAGAATTTACAAGCTCAATTCTTTCTAAGTATGGGGAAATACAGGTTAGCGAATTTTTTCACTTTGAAATATCAGACTGCCAATTCCATCCAAAAAAAGAAAAGTCTGGGGAATGTACCCTGTTGAACAACTACTTTTTATTTGTTTCATTAGTATTGTGTTCTTTTCTCTCCCAGTCTAAAAAAGGTAGCCAGCCTTCCCTCCTCTCAAGGGACATTTATGCTGACTAAAGACACCTTTTCTTCTTGACTTGAGTTTTTTCAAGCCTAGGTTAGCATAATCCCTAAGGGAAAACAGCACATAACAGGTGATGATTGGATGGAATCCCAAGGAGGGAAGACTCAAGTGCTTGCATTCTCCTGTGACAAAAATACATTTAAAAATTTTTTGTGGGGAAGGAACCACAGAAACAGGGGTAAAGGCACTTGCCTTGCCTGTGGCTGACCTTAGTTTTATTCCTGCCACTGAGTATGGCCTCCTTCCCCAGCCCGGCCAAGAGTGACCTCTGAGCACAGAGTCGGGAGTAGCATCGGAGCACAGCTGCATGTGGCCCAACACTCCACCCTCAAAAGAAAAAAAAAAGATGGGGTCATAGATAGTGCAAGGACTTAGTTTATCCAAAGCATGCTGTCAAGGACTTTATGCATCCAAGCCATGCTTTGCATGCAGGAGACTTGAGTTCAACCCTGGCACTGCATAATTCCCTGAGCACCTCCACAAATGACTCTAGAGCAGAGATCCAGAGATCCAAGTACAATTAGGTCTGATCCCCAAACAAATAATAATAATTAAAGGGGGAACACCAGGCAGTGCATAGGGCTTACTCCTGGCTCTGCACACAGAGTCACTCCTGATGGACTCAAAGCACCAGGGATCGGCCAGGTGGTCCCCATGCAGGCAAACACCTTATCCACTGTACTATCTGTCTGGCCCTAATAAAAAATATTCTTTTTTAAAAATGTGAACTAAAGCAGTAAGCAAATTAGCTATGATCAGTATGGACATAAAATCAAAGGGCACCCGCTAAAATTTTATTTTGAAGTGAGACCCTTAAGACCATTATTATACTGTCCTGCAGAGGAGTGTGAAGAAAATGCAAATGACAGACTGAATTTCCTGCCATTCCAATGGGAGAGGAATACATGGAATTAAGCTTATTCAATTAAAACAATAAATGTGACATGACAAACATCTATCTACTACACATGGTAATAGTTATAATTTCCTTGGGGGGGAATCTGATCAGGATACATACAATAAAACACCCATCACACAAAAGGCTTAGAGAAAGAGAGAGAAAAAAAGACGCTTGCTATAGAGACAGGCTAGGGGAAAGGGGTGTTGGGAGGGAAACTGCATATTGGTGGTGGGAAATGATGTGCATTGGTGAAGGGATGGGTATTGGAACATTGTATAATCAAAATCCAATCATGAACAACTTTGTAACTATGTATCTCATGGTGTTTTAATTTAGAAATGGAGGGAGCTCATAAACCAAAGCATTGAAATATCACTTGAAAAATAAATGATACTGATATGTGATGACCAAAAATGGCTAAAAACATGCAATCGTGACCTTCCAAGAAATTAGAAGAATGAACAAAATATCATGTGTACTTTGGTAATTTGAACACACACAAAAGTCTAGTGAAAGACGATACCATGAGTTAGTATAAAATGCTCTAGTTAGTATAAAATGCTCTAACCACTGAACAACAGTAAGGTAGCATTCCAGGTAGAAATGCTAGCACCACCTACTTAACACCTCTCTTTCTTATCCCCTAAGCCTCCTAGACCCTTCATCTGTACTCAACCCAGTGACACGGCCCATCTTCCCTTTCCAAGATTATATAGGATAAGACCACCCCAATGGATCTCCTTGTTCCTTCCTCTATTCCTCCAATTCAACCTCACTCACCTGTTTAAAATTCTCTACTACATTCCCTGGGACACACGTCCTTGCTGAATGTCCCATTAATTCAATACGTTCATTCTCACCTATCTCCTGACTACACTACTTCTTTCTAGATCAGCCCCTTGGCCTTACTCTCAACTCATATTTCAAAAGACAAATGGAAAAATGTTAAGTCATTCCCACTTTCGCACACATTTAGTCCATCTTCCTCAGTCTTTCCACAGGGCCACACGCGTGCCTTTTCCACAGTGTTCTGTTGCTGATTCCATGTATTTCCCACCCCACCCCCACCACCCAATCCCCCCACACACACACACACCTCCTCATTAAACCAGGAACTTAAGTGCAGGCACAGTATCTTATTCAATTTGCAATCCTTAGTACCAAGCCTTTGTCTATCATTCAAGAAATGCTCTCAAGCATTTCATTAAACAAAATCCAGGAAAGGTGCTGTGGAGTTGTGAGCCTCTTGGAGCAGCAATGAAACGGAAAGGCCAAGCTGTGCCCAGCATAGTTCATTATTCTGCACGGACTCCTCAGGGGACAAAAACCCTTTTATCTTTATCTCTCCCTCATATGCCAAAACAACGAAAGGGCACTTTTGAAAACGAAATGGCAGTGAGTAAATCAAAATGAGGACATAGTTCGCAGTCAGATTTCAATTCCACAAGCATATTTGAGTGCCTAAATACTGAGTGGCACTGTGCCAGGAATAGATTCTAAACTCCGTATTGTCAAACACCTTGTACAGGAGTCAGGCAGCTTAACCACACTTCAAGGAATATGGTGATGCAGTGGCCAATGCAAGCAGATGAAATGGATGTTTAAGAGGCTATGAAGGTAGCCCCATTAGAATAGCTATTATCAATAACAACTCTTAGTGGAATGGAGAGAGAGTGGAACACTGTATCTTGCCAAAGGGAAATGTAGAATGAGGCAGTCACTGTGAAAAGAGCTTGGTGGTTGCTCAAAAACTGAATCATAGATCTACATTTAAGCTGGCAATTCTGCTTTCAAAAAAAAAAAAAAATGAGAGCAGAAATTTAAATGTACGCACAAATTTCTATGATGGTAATTTTTTTTTTATCTGGAGGCCACACCCAGCTGTGCTCAGGGTTTACTCCTGGCTGTGTGCTCAGGAATCACTCCTGGTGGGCTAGGGAGAGCATCTGGGGTGCTGGGGATCAATCCAGTGGGCCGCACGTGAAGGCAAGCCCCTTGCTGTGCTGTCTCTCCACCCCTAGCATTATCCCTGTTTTTACAAGCAGCCCATCTCCACCCACACTTGAGTTTCCATCCATAAACATGACATCCACAACACTGGACTAGCATTCAGTTTTGAAATGATGGAAAATTATACACGCAGGTACCTTCAAGAGCTTATGCTAATTCAAGGAAGTCCAACGCAAAAAGGAAAAAATACCATATGATTCCATTTGTAGGAGGTAGTTAGGCAAATTTCTAATGATGGTAAGTGTGACAGAGGTTACAGAAAGAAATGTGAAGGGGGACCCGGAGCGATAGCCCAGCGGGTAGGGCGTTTACCTTTCACGCCGGCCGGCCCATGCTGGCCCGGGTTCTATCCCCCGCATCCCATATGGTCCCCTGAGCATCGCCAGGAGTAATTCCTGAGTGCAGAGCCAGGATTAACCCCTGAGCATCGCCGGGTGTGACCCAAAAAACCAAAAAAAAAAAATAATAATAATAATAATAAAAATAAAAAAATAAAAATAAGAAATGTGAAGGGGGAAGTAAGTATTCAGTGGTACAAGTTTTTATTTAGGATGACAAAAACTTTCCAGGGAGGGCTAATCGGGGAGCCACACTATAGCACAGATGCACCTAATGTCACTGAATTGTAGACTTAGGAATTTTTAAGATGATTGGGCCACAGCGATAACATAACAGGGGAGGTTATTGGTCATGCATGCAGCTGACCTGAGTACTGCCCCAGCACCCCAGCACCCTGAGCACTGCCAGGAAAGGCCTAAAAAATAAAACAAAAATGAATTAAAATAAGGCTGAGTACTTGCATTATTGGTCTGTTAATCCCCCCTCGCCCCCCCATTATGCTTTGTGACTGTGTGACTCTGTTCTGACTCCAAGATCACACTTGTTTCCTCTGACATCTCCACTGTACTACTGAACCTTCAATAAATTGTATTACTTCTGTTAAAAAAATAATAAGGCTGAGAACATCACAAACTAACTTTATAAAAATAAAGTTTAAGATAATAAATCTTGTGTGCATTTTGCCAGAAATCTTTTTTTTTTGTCTTTTGGGTTGCACCTGGTGATGCTCAGGAGTTACTCCTGGCTTTACACTCAGGAGTGTATGAGATGCCAGGGATCGAACTCAGGTTGACCACGTGCAAGGCAAACACCCTCCCTGCTGTGCTATCGCTCCAGCACCTTTTTGTCAGAATTCTTCTTAATACAATGAAGAAAATTAGGGATTCAATTATACAAAAATGGGATCAACACTCTTTTGTTGTTTTTTTTTCTTTTCAAAATTTATATTTCTTTTTATTGAGATTCCATGGTTTATAATATTATTAATAATATCACACAATAGTATTTATCGTGCACATAATTCCAACATCTCTCCACAATGTACCCATCTGCCTTCCCCTAGGACCCAACACCACTCCTTCCAAAGGCCTTGATGAGGAAAGTTACTAAGATGTCAAGATAGTTGAGCTGGCCTAAATAAAGGGTGATTAGAAGTCCACTGGGTGATGTGTTTGACTTTAAATTCTGGAGCCTCTTTCTGCCATGAGGTCTACCAAACCCTCATGATGAACAAACAAGATGTCACTTCTGAAAGAGTTTTCTACACTCCTGGGAGGATTCTCTGATACAGAATAATATAATATCTTCTCAGACATATGCTATCAAGCATAATTATAATAGACGAGATCTTTATGTTTACATTGTCTCAGTATTAACTACCCAGGATGTTTTCTGAAGCCTAGAAAAGACAAGCACTCCATTGCCACACAGGCAAAGGAAGACATAAGGTATAAAGAAAGGTACAAGGACAAAGAAAAAAAACTTTTGAAGAACAAGGTATCGCAAGCATTCTGTATTTTAATGTGTGAACAGCAGCTAGCCATTAACACTGACGGTCAAGAAAATGCAATTAACTAAATTAGGTTTTTTGAATCTGCCTCCTTCACCTATACTGTGCATTATAACTCTGATTTGTAGTGTAAATATGCAGATACAAGAACTGCAACCAGAGAGATAATGCAGTGGGTAAGGCCCTTGCGCTGTATGCAACCAACGTGAGTCTGATCCCTGACACCCAGAATAGGACCCTGAGCCCCACCAGGAGTGAGTCCTGAAAATAAAGCCAGGAGTAAGCCCTGAGCAGCACCAGGTGTGACCCAAAAACAAAAATAAAAATTTTAAATGAAGAAAGGAAAAGAAAAACAAGAACTGAAAGTCATCATGCAAAGGTGAGGAAGTGGTTATCGGAAATGGGGAGGAAGGGGTGGGGGGGCAACAGATTCCATATTTCTTTTCATTTCACTTTTATGTCATTTGTTGATAATCACTGATGATAACAAGTGAGGAAAAGAGGAAAAGATTGGCCTCTTTTCAATATTCCAGTTGGTTTCTTCACTAAATACTTGCCCACAATCTCTGCCCCCACCAGCTTCCCTTTTCCCTTACGCCCTGGGGACCTGGAGGGTAGCATTTGCTTCCAGCAATGACAGAAGCTTGCATGGAACAACTCAGCGTGCTCGAAGGCCCCTTCAGGGTAAAGAGCTGCTGCCTTCTATAGATTTGTGACTCGGGGCTCCAGGGAACACAGAGGGCAAGGAAGAGCCATCAAATTGTGTTTGGCCTTGGGCTCTGATTCAAAGGCTGCGGTTTCCAAGGCCCTCACCCCTTCCCATTGTGAAAGAAAAGGTACTGACTCCAGATGCCAGGGACTCAGGCTTTGATTTGCTCAGATTCAGACTGAATTAGTGCTGGGGCATTACTTCTCCAAGCTGGGTTTCCCCAGCAGCCTCTCCAGACAGAAGCAGGCCATAAACTATTTCAGCTGCGAAGCTCATAACTAGATCAAGGAGAGAAACGAGAAATGGCAGGTTGATTTGATGCCATTGCACTATCGCTCCAGTCTATCAACCTGTAGAACCAACAAGTATTAGCACCCTGACATACATCAGAAGCCACAGCCTATAAACAGGAATAACAGAATCCTAGCGATGTCTCAATTTCGATCTGCAGATAGAAGGCCACTCTCTCAGAGAAAACTTAACCCCGTCGCCTCCTGGACCAGAGTTTTTTCATTTTTGCAGCATCAGGTGGTGTGAGTTGTTGCTGTCTAGGCAGAGTTGGTTGAGCAGGGGGACAGGGACTGGCTTCCATCCAGCTCAATTCATTTTCTCCCACCCCCTGTCAAGCCCCTGGCTCAGAACAGCTGCCTGGAGAAAGGAGTGTCCTCACAAACACAAGTAGAGACCTCAAGTAACGCTGCTAGAGGACTGCGCCCAGCTGGTATCCTAGTTCACACAAAACACTGTGTACACTGGCAGTGGCCATACCTGAGCAAAGAGAGAAAACCATTGAGCGGGAGTCTGTGGATCCCTGCCTGAATAAGAGACAGCTGCCTAAAAATTGCTTGGCAGGGATATCGCTGGAGTGATAGCACAGCAGGTAGGGCACTTGCCTTGCATGCAGCTGGCCCAGGTTCGATCCCTGGCACCCCATATGATCCCCAAGTGCTGCCAGGAGTAAATCCTGAGTGCAGAGCCAGGAGTAAACCCTGGGCATCTCCAAGTGTGTCACAAAGAACAAACCCCAAAATTGCTTGATGATTATCCAGTAGAGAAGCCTAGGTTTTGTTTTATTTTATTTTATTGAAAACCTCTGCTATATTTGTATAATAACATTCGCATAGCATATTTTCCTTTGAGGTCCCATGCTCAAAAATAATTCCTGCTGCTTGTTTACCACAAAATTGAAGTCTCCCACATAATTGTCACTGTATTTGACACACGTCAGCCTCTACTTCTTCCCTGGCTCCCTATCTCTCAGATCCTACTTTATTGGTCCTCATCTCTGAGAGCCCCGTCTTTCCTACCCAACTCTTCCTCCAGCCATAGTGACTGTTGGTAAGAACCTCATCCTGGATCTTCACCATGATTTCTATCTCCAGTCACAGTTTAAGAACTATGCTATGATACCTGAAAGTATGTGAAATTCAGGAAAATAATATTTAAAATGGTTGATGCTGTAGGCTCAGTAATTCCATTTCTGGATTACAGTAGCTTTCATCTGATATAATTTTCATCTTTTAAAAAAGTACAGAAAGCAACAGAGGCTGGAAATATTTAGTGAATTACCTAAATTCATGCAAGTGTTAATTGTAAAAACTGCAGGAGCTTTCAGTCCCTCTCTAGGATCTGAAATTTACTACCTACCAAAGAGAGACCAGGAAGGAATGGTGTCATCGCAAGAGTCTACTGGCTGGGATCAGATCCTTCCAATGACTATTTGACTATTTTCTGGCTTTATAATATTGGGTAGGGGCCGGGGTCATAGCACAGTGGGTAGGGCATTTGCCCTTGCATGCGGCCAACTGGGGTTTGATTCCCCGGCATCCCATATGGTCCCCCGGCCATCACCAGGAGTAATTCCTGAATGAAAAGCCAGGAGTAACCCCTGAGTGTCGCCGGGTGTGTCCAAAATAAAAAACAGAAAAATAAAAAAAAAAAATCTTGGGTAAGTGCCCTAGTTTCCTGATAAAATATGGGAACCATGTAAAATGGGAAACTGTAAAATGGGAACAATATTAATCTACAACAAGGTGTTGAGGAAGGATTAAATGCAATAACTTCTGGAAGAAGAATTTTAACACAGTACTAATAAGGAGCATAGAAATAACACAGGAGTTAAAGCACTTCCCTTTCATGCAGACCTCAGTTCAAATCCAATACAGCCTGGTCCCCAAGCTCTCAAGGGGGCCAATCCCCAAGCACAGAACTGAGAGTAGCGCCAAAAGCACTCCACGGTGTATCCGTCAAAAAATTAAACCAGGATAATACATAGCTTAAAGAGGACCCTCTGCCTTCTGTTAATAACCGCTCACATTATATCATATTTTTGTTTGCTTTTTGGGTCACACCCAGAGACGCTCAGGGATTACCCCGGCTCTTCACTCAGGAATTACTCCTGGCAGAGTTATGAGGACCCTGTGGGATGCCGGGATCAAACCCAGGTCAGCTGTGTGCAAGGCAAACACCGTACTTGCTGTGTTATCGCTCAAGCCCCTACATTATATAATTTATACCTATGCCATGATTAGGTAAATGATGCCAAAGAAAGGCACTAGGATTTTGTGTGACTTTCATGACTCCTAAAAGAACTTAGTGCAATCACAAATGTTCCAAGAGGAAAGGCTGCATTTATTACACTCAATAAACATAAAACTTGCCAACAAAAGACCTTTTGGGGGCAGATTAACAGTAAATCATAGTATGTTTTGTGCCTGGAGGCCCCAGGAATTGATCCCCAGATCTGGGGAGCTACTGGGTGTGACCTAAAAAGCAAAAAAATGAATAAACAATAGCAGTAAATAAATATAAAAATTGCTAAGTTTATTTAAAAACCACATGCCAATTCCCTACTAATTCTGGTTTAACTGTGTTTATTGCCATCTTGTTTCTGTGTCAATGAGCCATACATTAGATGGGAAACTAGGGTAGAGTTAAATGCTGAAAGAAACCTTCCCCAAGGGCAACAAGAAATGAAATTTTATTTGTTTTTTATTTTCTGTGGTGTGGGCACACCCAGCTATACTCAGGGCTTACTCCTGACTGCACTCAGGAATCACTCCTGTAGGGTTCTGGGGACCGTATTCGTTGCTGGGAATCAAACCTTTGTCAGCAACGTGTTGGGCAGGTGCTCACCCTAAGTACCATCTTTCTGACCCCTGCAACAAAAAATAATCCACCTCACCAAAAATATGTCTCTGCTTATTTTAAAAGTTCAGAAATTATGTAAACTAACATTTCTTTTTAGTGTAGTATATAAAGAGTGACCAACTCTTTACCTAAATTCACTGGGTAAAAATTTTTGTAACGCCAAGTTCCAGCCTTGGACTTTTCTAGAGTGAGGGTTAAATTGGCTGCAAGTATCCTGGGCTATTCCTCCAGTCTTTGCCTCTACCTCCCTCTTGAGACTTTAAAAGTTTACTTTTCAAGGTTTACTGTATTGAAATATGATCCCCCAAAATAAGTCATACAAGCCCAGCTGAATTTCTTAGTAGAAGAATTATGTATAACAAGATGGTTGGCAAGGTTATATCACTCCATGAAAGCTGTAATTTCCCTGCAATTGATTTCCTAAAGATAACTCACTGTTTGCGTGCAGTGAAAGCTAATTTAACAAGAACGATGAGTCTCTTCAGAACACCTTGATTGGCAATTGTGATAAATTCCTATAATTACTATTGACTCAGAGGAGGATTTTCATTTGTTAAGATGTTGCTAAAATGACAGCCCAGTGATAGTTTTAAAAAGAGGAAACGGAAAAAAACCACATACTGTACCCATCAACACACACTGCACACACACAACACATATACACACACTCAAATGTAAGGCAAAATAGGCTTCAACTATTTCAGTCTATAAAAAACCTGTTGAATCTAAGACCTACATCTTCCTTGGCACTGTTATATTGACTGAAATTCTCATAAGAACCATAGGTCTTAGACCCAGACAGGTTGGTGAATTCTCCAAACAAAGAGCAGAAGTTGAGTCTGGATTGGTAGTTTTACAATGAAGACAGTCAAACCTTAGAATTAATGTTAAGGGGACCGGAGCGACAGTACAGCAGGTAGGGCATTTGCCTTGCAGCCAACCAGGATTTGATCCTGGACATTCCATAAGGTCCCCCAAGCACCGCCAGGAGTAATTTCTGAGTGCAGAGCCAGGAGTAACCCCTGAACATCGCTGGGTGTGACCCAAAAAGAAAAAAAATGGTAGAATTAATGTTAAAAATCAGAATATTAAAAGCTCAACCTCAAGCAATAGGTTAAACTAAATAATACACTATCATAGAGTCATTAATATGATTTTATGGAGAGTTAATGACAGAGAAAAATTTACAGTTACATGGTTTTAAGAATAAAACGTATGGGTCAAGTTCAGGGTTCAGTAGTACTCCCGTTCCTTTGCCTCTCTTCAGTTCCCAGCACCACATGGTCCTCTGAGCACTAGCAGGAATCATCCCAAAAAGCAAGGTGCAAAGTGACAGGTGCAGCTATATGTAAAAATATGCATAAAAATGGGAAAATTAATAAATTCATAGAAAGGAACTAAACAATGCTGTGATCAATTTTTACATAATTTTAACAATTTGTTGGTATAATTTTTACATAAATTGATTTTTATGCTCATTGATTTTAATATTGGACCTTTGTTGTCCAATCATTTTAATTCTAGAACTGTATTAAAAGCTGTGAGTCTTTTCTACATTAAATTAAATTTAAAAAACATTTTTAAAAACTAGGAAGAAAGTATAGCACAGAATGTTAATAGTTTTAGGTGCTAGGATTCTAGGATTTATTTTCTTTTAAAGTAAGAAAAAGAAAAAAGAAAGAAAAACCTAGCTTTTAAATAGCTGACACCTGCTCTCAGGGGTTATCTCTGCTATCCATTTATTTCCTGACAACAAAGTCCTACTAGAGAAATTATCTATTTCCTAATAAAATCTGCCCTTTGATATTTGGAAGCATTATACATGATTATCTCAACCATCATTGTCAGCACCACCAAAGAGCTCACCCACAAATTTGTTGTTTGTATTTTTACATGACATATTAAAAAAAAACTAAACAAGAACTGCTCTTGCCTTCTAGTATTTCACAAGCTAAGATGCTCTATTTTAATATAGGCATATTTTCTAAATTATTTACCATATAAATATGATGCATTACCAGTATTGATCATAATTTCATAATTAATATACCTAATATCTCCTACTCCATTAGCTCATATAATTCAACAATTCTAAGGGACACAAAATATTATTATCCTCATTAAGTTAAGAAATCTATAGCCCAGACATCTGCAATAATTTACATGGGGTCACAAAGCAAAGTAACTACTTAAATTCAAGTTTTCTATTTTAGAGTCTTGGGTTCTTGCTACTGTACACTATTTATGGCAAAATTTTAGAAACTAAGAATACTTTTAAAATTAGTACAATGTGCCAATCAACACTTTCTTCCCCATTTAAAGTATTTACTAAAGGGTCACATAACCCTAAGCAAATTATAGATTTCATGAAATTCTATTACAATTCTATTGACATTTGTTCCAGAAACAGTATCATACTAAAATTAATAAGGAGTCTCAAGGAACTTTAAATGTCAAATGTTTCTGGCTGGAGAGAGAGTAAAGAGTTAGGATATATAGTAGAGTTAGGATATATACCTTTGTCCACAGTCAACTCCAGTTCAGTCCCCTATACAATTCCTGGCTCCACTTGATCCCTTGAACATAGCTGGGTGAAGGCTAGAGGCTCGCAGCACCTCCAAAGTGGCCCTCGTATCCCCAGAACCACAGGGTCTGAAGCACTGCACCCTTAACCTTTGAACTGAATCCTTGGACTGATTAGCCAAGTTTCTCTGGGAGTGGTCCTAAGTCAAAAAAACCACCTTCCAAATAGGGAATGTTCCTAAAGATAATAACAGCCATTTACATCAAACCCAGAGTAAACCACACACTCAATGATGAAAAAACTGAAAACTTCCCCGTGAGGTCAAATACAAGTCAAGGATGTCCACTTTCACCACTATAATTTAATGAGGCTTAGAAGTCATCACCACAGCAATTAAAAAAACAAAAGAAGGGCCAGAGCGATAGGACAGTGAGGAGGCCTTTTGCCTTGAAAGCAGCTGACCCGGGTTTGATCCCACCCACCCCCCAAGCACCAGTAGTTATTCCTGAGTGCAGAGCCAGGAATAACCCCTGAGCAATTGTCAGGTGTGACCCAAAAAAGATGGAAAAGGAAGGAAGGAAGGAAGGAAGGAAGGAAGGAAGGAAGGAAGGAAGGAAGGAAGGAAGGGAAGGAAGGAAGGAAGGAAGGAAGGGAAGGAAGGAAGGAAGGAAGGGAAGGAAGGAAGGAAGGAAGGAAGGAAGGAAGGAAGGAAGGAAGGAAGGAAGGAAGGAAGGAAGGAAGGAAGGAAGGAAGGAAGGAAAGGAAGGAAGGAAGGAAGGAAGGAAGGAAGGAAGGAAGGAAGGAAGGAAGGAAGGAAGGAAAAAAAAAGAAATAAAGAGGTTCAAACTAGAAATCAAACAAACACTATCTGCAGACATCATGATTTTATATATATATAGAAATCATGGATAATATATATACATATACATATATATATATATTATCCATGCAAAACATTTCATCTCAAATTCCATATCTACTAAACCAGGCCTCATGTCTCCTCCCCCAAACAGAGACTATCTGATTTCAATTTCTGTGAATTTGACTTTCTAGATTTGTTTTTTGGAATCGCATTCACATTTGCACAGTGAGAAAATGCTGTATTAAAATCCATGACCCGGAAGCTGCCCCAGGGAAGAGCGGAAACTCCATCAACGGGAACCAAGGCAAACTGCCTTGGTTCCACCCCGACCGACCCCTTGGGCCCTTCGCTTCTGGGAAACACCTCCACTCCCCCACAGGTGTGTGTGTGTGATTCTTGCGTCTCCGCAGACCCCAAGCTGCCCAAGAGAAGAGCGGAAACTCCATCAATGGGAACCAAGGCAAACTGCCTTGGTTCCACCCCGACCGACCCTTGGGCCCTTCGCTTCTGGGAACATCCCAAAACTCAAACCACCGCGGACGCCGCATGAGGTACCAGTGAACCTTGGTTCCTACATCCTTGCCACCCACCCAAACTCTGCAAACAGACCAGACACCTACTAACTGTACTATCTAGTCACCCAAGAACTCACATTTGCAACCTACAATAGTCATAATGGTAAAACAATGCAAAATTCCATTAAGCTCAGTGAGTGAAGTCACTGGGCCAGATGAGTCTAGCAATGCCAATGAGCTGTATAACCTCTCTGAAAAAGAATTTCGGAAAGAACTGTTAAGGATTCAAAAGGAATTCAAAGAAGCAATGGAATGTAAAATCAATAAAATACAAGAGGACATGATAGAAGAAGTGAGGAAAATGCAAAGGGAAATGACAGATATTAAAAATGAGGTAAATGAAATAAAAAACACAGTAGAAGGCCATCATAGCAGAATAATAGCTACTGAAGAAAGAATTAGTGATCTCGAAGACGAGTTCCAAAGATTCTCTACACAACACCAGAAGATAGAAAAAAAGGCTCACAATTACCGAACAGACAACAAGAGATAATCGGGATGAAGCCAGAAGAAACAACATACAGATCATTGGGGTCCCAGAAGGGCAAGAAGAAAACCCTGATGAAGAAGAAACTGTCAAAGCCATCATTGCTGAAAAGTTCCCGGAACTAAAGAATGCTTGCCTCAAGATCCAAGAGGCCCGTAGGATACCAGCTAAAAGAAACCCCAACAAGAATACTCCAAGACACATTAATAAAAATGACAAAAACTATAGATAGGGATAGAATACTGAAAGCAGCAAGATCAAAGAAGGAAATCACATACAAAGGAACATCTCTAAGATTTACAGCAGACTTATCTGATGAAACGCTCCGAGCCCAAAAACAATGGTGGGATATTGCAAAAAGGCTCAATGAAATGCAGGCTTCACCAAGAATTCTTTATCCGCCAGGCTCACATTCAGATATGAAGGAAAGATACACAACTTCATAGATAAGCAACAACTCAGGAACTTCATGGACTCAAAACCAACTTTAAAAAGGACTGAAGGGACTACTGTAATGCGACCAAACCCATAAGCACAACAAACACAAAAAAAGAAAGATGGCACAAAATCCAATGACAATAATCTCTCTCAATGTCAATGGTCTAAATGCACCAATTAAGAGACACAGAGTGACAAAATGGATTAAAAAATTGAACCCATCATTCTGCTGTCTACAAGAAACGCATCTGAATAATCAGAACAAACACAGACTCAGAGTCAAAGGGTGGAAGACCATTCTCCATGCAAACAACTCCTCCAAAAAGGATGGGGTGGCCATATTAGTCTCAGATAATATAGACTTCCAGGCTGAAAAAGGTTAGAAGGGACAACGAAGGCCACTTCTTATTAATTAAGGGGGTATGTACACCAGGAAGAAATTACACTACTAAACATATATGCACACCCAGGAGGGGTCAGCAAAATACATAAAACAACTGCTAAGAGACCTCAAAGAAGACATTAACAGTAGCACAATAATAGTTGGAGACTTCAACACTGCTCTATCAACGATGGATAGATCAACAAGACTGAAACTCACCAAGGAAATATTGGCCCTGAAGGAAGAAATGGAAGAAAGAGAGCTAGTGGATATATACAGGGCTTTTCATGCCAAAAAAGCTGAATACACATTTTTCTCTAGTGCACATGGATCATTCTCCAAGATAGACCACATGCTGAGCCACAAAGCATACCTCAATAAAATAAAAAGGATAAAAAATTGTGTCAGCTATCTTTTCAGACCATGATGCACTGAAAATGGAAGTTAACCGTACACAGAAACAGGGAGTCAAACCAAACACTGAACAGCTCACTGCTGAACAACAAATGGGTCATAGAAGAAATCAAACAGGAAGTCCAAAGATTTCTGGAAACAAATGAAAATGAAGACACCAATTATAAGAACTTGTGGGACACGACAAAAGCCGTGTTAAGAGAGAAGTTTATAGCTCTGCAAGCATTCATCAGGAAACAAGAAAGGGCCCACATAAATAACCTGACTACACAGCTGAAGACATTAGAAAAAGACCAACAAAAGGAGCCCAACCCAGGCAGAAAAAAGGAAATAATAAAACTTAGAGAGGAAATCAATGAGTTGGAAACCAAAAAAAAACAATCCAAAAGATTAATGAAACCAAGAGCTGGTTTTTTGAAAAAAATAAACAAGATTGACAAACCATTGGCAAGACTTGTAAGTACAGGGAAAGAGAAAACCCAAATAAACAGAATCAGAAATAAAAAGGGTGACATCACAACAGAAACCACAGAAATCCAAAAAGATCATCAGAGATTACTTTGAGAGCCTGCATGCCGTGAAGCATGAGAATCTAGAAGAAATGGATCAATTCCTGAAGTCCTATAGCCTCCCACGGCTGAAACAAGAAGACCTCCAATACCTGAATAAGCCTATCACCATCAAGGAAATAGAAACAGTAATTAAAAGTCTGCCCAAACACAAAAGCCCAGGTCCAGACGGATTCACTAGTGAACTCTACCAAACCTTTAAGGAGGACCTACTTCCAGTCCTTTTCAAGCTCTTCCAGGAAATAGAAGAAACAGAAACACTCCCAAACAGCTTCTACGAGGCACATATCACCCTGATACCCAAAGCAGGGAGAGACAACACAAAGAAAGAAAACTACAGACCAATATCCCTGATGAACACAGATGCTAAGATCTTCAACAAAATACTAGCAAACAGAATCCAAGACTCATCAAGAAGATTATACATCATGACCAAGTAGGATTCATCCCGGGAATGCAAGGATGGTTCAACATTCGCAAGTCAATCAACATAATACATCATATCAATAAAAGAAAAAATAAAAACCATATGATTCTTTCAATAGACGCAGAAAAAGCATTTGACAAGATCCAGCACCCGTTCATGATTAAAACACTCCAGAAAATGGGAATTGAAGGGACTTTCCTCAAGATAGTTACAGCCATCTACCAAAAGCCCACAGCAAGCATCATTCTAAATGGGGAAAAGTTGAAAGCCTTCCCCCTGAGATCAGGGACAAGACAAGGCTGCCCACTCTCACCTCTTTTATTCAATATAGTACTGGAAGTACTTGCCATAGCAATCAGAGAAGAAAAGGACATCAAGGGCGTCCAGATAGGCAAGGAAGAAGTCAAGCTATCATTATTTGCAGATGACATGATATTATACCTAGAGAACCCTAAACTCTCTACCAAAAAATTCCTAGAAACAATAGACGCATATAGTAGAGTGGCAGGATACAAAATCAACACCCAAAAAGTCAGTGGTTTTCCTATATACAAATAACAAAAGAGAAGAAAGGGATATTAAGGAAACTATTCCATTCACAATTGTGCCACAGAAAATCAAATACCTAGGAATCAACTTACCCAAGTATGTAAAGGACCTGTACAAAGAAAACTACAAGACACTGCTCCAAGAGATAAAAGAGGACACAAGGAAATGGAAACACATTCCCTGTTCATGGATGGGGAGAATCAACATTGTCAAAATGGTAATACTCCCTAGAGCTCTGTACAGATTCAATGCAGTCCCTATGAGGATACCGATGACATTCTTCAAAGAAATTGACCAAACGCTCCTGAAATTTGTATGGAACAATAAACCCCCAAGGATAGCTAAAGCAATCCTCGGGAAAAAAGAAGATGGGAGGCATCACCTTTCCCAACTTCAAACTGTACTACAAGGCAGTAGTAATTAAAACAGCATGGTATTGGAATAAAAACAGACCTGTGGACCTATGGAATAGAATTGAGTATCCTGACACCCAACCTCAAACACATGATCATTTAATCTTTGATAAAGGTGCAATGAGTCTAAAATGGAGTAAGGAAAGCCTCTTCAACAAGTGGTGTTGGGAAAACTGGGCAGCAACATGTAAAAAATGAATTTGGACCTGTGTCTAACACCATGCACAAAAATCAGATCAAAATGGACTAAAGATCTCAATATCAGACTTGAATCCATAAAGTACATTGAAGAAAATATAGGGAAAAACCCTCCATGACATTGAAGCTAAAGGCATCTTCAAAGGTGAAACATCACTAACAAAGCAACTAGAAGAAAAGATAAACATATGGGACTACATGAAACTAAAAAGCTTCTGCACCTCAAAAGAAACAGTGACTAAGATACAAAAAGCAGTCCACAGAATGGGAAAGAATATTCACCCAATACCCATCTGATAAGGGGTTAATATCCAGGATATATCAGGCACTGGTAGAACTTTACAAGAAGAAAACAAACAACCCCATCAAAAAATGGGGAGAAGAAATGAACAGAAACTTCAGCAAGGAAGAAATTCGAATGGCCAAAAAACATATGAAAAAATGCTCATCATCACTAATCATCAGAAAGATGCAAATCAAAACAACAATGAGATACCACTTTACACCACAGAGACTGGCACATATTCAAAAGAGCAAGAATAACAAGTGCTGGCGTGGATGTGGGGAAAAGGGGACACTCATCCATTGTTGGTGGGAATGCCGGCTGGTACAGCCTTTCTGGAAAACAATATGGACATTCCTCCAAAGACTAGAAATTGAACTCCCATTTGACCCAGCTATACCACTCCTGGGAATCTACTCTGGGAAACCAAAAATACGCAGCGGAAACACCATCCCTACTTTTATGTTCATAGCAGCATTATTCACGATAGCCAGAATCTGGAAGCAACCAGAGTGCCCGAAAATCGATGACTGGATAAAGAAGCTTTGGTACATCTACACAATGGAATACTATGCAGCTCTTAGGAAAAATGAAGTTATAAAATTTGCCTATAAATGGATGGACATGGAGAAGATTATGTTGGAGCGAAATTAGCCAGAAGGAGAGAGACAGATACAGAATGACTGCATTTATTTGCATGGCATAAATATATATGTGCATATTATGATACCAATATCCAAGGTCAAGTGAAACATATATCAGGAGGTCTTGTCAAAGGTGGAAATTATCACAAACGTGTGGGAGTCAGAGGTTAGGTAAGACAGAAAAATGGAACAGGGTGCTAATAATTGTCGAGGGTACTAATGCCAACCTAGAACTGAGCATTAAATAGAGGCAAAAAGGATACACATGACAACCTTTTTAATGTATGTTCTGTAATCCATAGACTGGAAGGGAAGGAAAAGAGAAAGAGAGAGAAAGGGAAAGAAATAAAGAACCTGCCATGGAGGTGGGCTGGGGAAGGGGGGAGGGAACCGGGGATGTTGGTGGTGGGAGATGGGCACTGGTGGAGGGACGGGTGCTGGAACACTGTATGACCAAAACCCAAACATGAACTTTTTAATTGTATATCTTTTTATTTGTCTATCTCACGGTGGTATAATAAAATACTTAAAAAAAAAGAAGTTAT
>JAJIBD010026783.1:0-125343 GCA_021461705.1 Cryptotis parvus
AAAAAAAATGGATTAAAGATCTCAATATCAGACTTGAATCCATAAAGTACATTGAAGAAAATATAGGAAAAACCCTCAACGACATTGAAGCTAAAGGCATCTTCAAAGGTAAAACATCACTAACAAAGCAACTAGAAGAAAAGATAAACATATGGGACTACATGAAACTAAAAAGCTTCTGCACCTCAAAAGAAACAGTAACTAAGCTACAAAGGCAGTCCACAGAATGGGAAAGAATATTCACCCAATACCCATCTGATAAGGAGGTTAATATCCAGGATATATCAGGCACTGGTAAAACTTTACAAGAAGAAAACAACCCCATCAAAAAATGGGGAGAAGAAATGAACAGAAACTTCAACAAGGAAGAAATTCAAATGGCAAAAAACATATGAAAAAATGCTCATCATCACTAATCATCAGAGAGATGCAACTCAAAACAACAATGAGATATCATCTTACACCACAAAGACTGGCACATATCCAAAAGAGCAACAAGTGCTGGCATGGATGTGGGGAAAAGGGGACACTCATCCATTGTTGGTGGGAATGTCGGCTGGTACAACCTTTCTGGAAAACAATATGGACATTCCTCCAAAGACTAGAAATTGAACTCCCATTTGACCCAGCCATACCACTCCTGGGAATCTACTCTGGGAAACCAAAAATACGCAGCGGAAACACCATCCCTACTTTTATGTTTATAGCAGCATTATTCACAATAGCCAGAATCTGGAAACAACCAGAGTGCCCGAGAATCAATGACTGGATAAAGAAGCTTTGGTACATCTACACAATGGAATACTATGCAGCTGTTAGGAAAAGTGAAGTTATGAAATTTGTCTATAAATG
Source organism: Cryptotis parvus (assembly GCA_021461705.1). NCBI lineage: Eukaryota > Metazoa > Chordata > Mammalia > Eulipotyphla > Soricidae > Cryptotis > Cryptotis parvus. Next base: position 853 of record JAJIBD010026783.1, read on the forward strand.
GATGGACATGGAGAAGATCATGTTGAGTGAAATTAGGCAGAAGGAGAGAGATATAGAATGACTGCATTTATTTGCATGACACAAATATATGTGTATATATTTTGATACCAATATCCAAGGTCAAGTGAAATATGTATCAGGAGGTTTTGTCAAAGGTGGAAATTTTCACAAATGTGTGGGAGTCAGAGGCTAGGTAAGACAGAAAATGGAACAGTGTGCTAACAATTGTTGAAAGTACTAATACCAACCTAGAACTGAGCATTAAATACAAGCAAACAAGATACACATGACAACCCTTTAATGTATGTTCTATAATCCATAGTCTGGAAGGGAAGGAAAAGAGAAAGAGAGAGGGAGAAAGCGAAAGAAATAACCTGCCATGGAGGCAGGCTGGGAGGGGGAGGGAACCGGGGACATTGGTGGTGGGAGATGGGCACTGGTGGAGGGATGGGTGCTGGAACACTGTATGACCAATACCCAAATATGAACATCTTTGTAATTGTATATCTCATGGTGGTATAATAAAATCACTATCACTATCACTATCTTCCCGTTCATCATCTATTTGCTAGAGCAGGTACCAGTAATATCTCCATATGTCCTGTCTCATGCTAGTAGAACCCAAAGCTTGCTCAAGGAACATAAAGAGCCTCAAACCATTATATTAGGTCATAGGAATGACTTAATATAAATGTTACTGGTATTTGGCTTATCAAATACGACACGAGCAGCTTGCCAGGCTTGCCGTGTGGGTGGCATACTCTTGTAGTCACCTCCAAATAAACCACTTATTGATGAAATGCGTGGCTGAGCCGGGCTGTGATAGTCTGGTCTGCTGGGTGGAGTTGTGACGAGAGGGAAGTCCGGATGTGGAAAATGGTGGCCCCCATGGAGTAGGGGGTCGCCTGGCTTATTATGAGGCTCTGCTGGGGTGCAGGCCAGGGCTAGAACCCGCCATGCCTCCCGAGCACCTCATGAGCGGTTGGGCAGGGAGAGCAAGTAGCAGCTCTGCCCCATGTCTGAGAATCTCTGGTTCAGCATACCTGGGCCGGATTGAAAAAAAAACTGCTGCAGGGTGGGTGTGGATGATCCAGGCTGTGATAGATTGGTCTGCTGGGTGGAGGTGTGACGAGAAAGAAGTCCGGATGTGGAAACGGCGGCCCCCATGGAGTCGGGGCGGGGGTGGGGGGGTGTCATCTGGCTTGTTGTGAGGCTCTGCTGGGGTGGCAGGCCAGGGTTAGAACCCGCCATGCCTCCCGGGGCGCCTCATGAGCGGTTAGGCACAGGGAGAGCAAGTAGCAGCTCTGCCCCATGTCTGAGAGTAACTTTATCATCTCATTAAAAATTGGAATTCCTGGAGTGTGTGGTCACATCTGTGGCTGTGCAACATCTTAAAGTCTACAATACTGATGCACGAAGTAGCATTCACATTTAATGGTTGTAAAGCAGAAGATAACCAGTAACAAAACAGACACATGCTGCTTATCCCGTAACAGACCAGCAATTCCCTAGGTAAGGGCTTAATGGCTCCATGAAGACTGAGCAATCGCCACTAACTTTTTTTCTAAGGAAACATTTTTTTTCCCCAGCAAATTACCTATAAGGAACAATATAAAATAAATTGAGGGTCTTCCTCAAAAAGGCTGCGATGGGTATACTAGTATCCAACAACATAAACTTTAGGCTGAAAAATGTTGGAAGAGACAGTTAAGGTCATTTCTTAATGATCAATGGTTATGTGTATTAGGAAGAACTCACACTCCTAAATATACATGCACCTAATGAGGAACAAGCTAAGTACTTAAAACAACTGCTAATAGACTTGAGGAAAGACATTGAGAGCAGCACAGTAGAAATGGGAGATTTCAGCACCACCTTGTCACCTCTTGATAGATGAGCTAAAGTTTAGCAAGAAGTATGTCATATGAGGGGAGAAATGAAGGAAGGGATCAGTAGGGCCTTTCTTCCTCAAAAGTCCCAATACATATTCTCCAGTGCATCTGGAACATTCTTCAAAGTAGACCACATGTTTGAACACAAAACACAGTTTGATGTATGGCATGCCATGATTCAAGAGCAGAGAAATCATACCAACTCTCTTCTCAGACCATGGTGCTCTGAAAGTAGAAGTTTCACAAGCAGAAATGGAAAAACAACTCAAACACCTGGAGATTAAAATTCTCAACCAAAAAAATTCACATAGCCAACCTGGATTCTAAACCCAGCATCCCATATGGTCCCTTGGGCCTGCCAGGAGTGATTTCTAGTGCATAGCCCTGAGCATTGCTGGGTGTGGCCCAGTGACCAAAAGGGAAAATAAATTCCAAGGCAAGGCTTGAGAATACTACAGAGGTTAAGGCGCTTGCCTTGTATGTGACTGACTCTGTCCTCACAGTTGTGCACTGAGCCAGGAATAAGCCCTGGGCACTGCCAGGTGTGCCCCACACCACCCCACCCCTCCGCGTAATACAGTTAACAAGATTCTTTTGTTGATGCTGTTGAAAATGGGATTGTTTTCCTTGTTCTCTTTCTGCTAGTTCATTTATTACATTTGAAAATGGAATGATTTTTAAAAATCAATTTTGTAGCCTGCCACTTTCCTATACTCTCTTGTTATTCCTTATAGGCGTTGTTTTTCGGGGCTACACTCAGCAGTGCTCAGGGCCTATGTCCATTGTGCTTGGGGGACCATGTATGTAGTGCCATGGATCAAACCCATGCCTGCCACATGAAGAGCGTACACTTAGACTGTTGACCTATTTCTCTGATCTCTTTAATTTTTTTTAACTGGAGTCTTAAGGATTTTCTACATATATCATCAACAAATAACATCATTTTATCTCATCTTTGGGTGTTTTATTTTTTTTTATTTTTGGGTTTGGGGGTCACACCTGGCAAATGCTGAGGGGTGACTCCTGCTCTGCACGCAAGAATTACTCCTAGTGGTGCCCAAGGAACCATATGGGGATGCTGTGGATCACACCCAGGACAACGACATGTAAAGCAAATGTTGTACATGCTGTACTATGACTGCGGCCCCTCCTCTTAAGTTTAGTGACAGCTGCCTTTCCTATTGAGTTCTTTTTTTTCTTCTTCTTTTTTTTTTTTTTGGTGGGGGATTGGGAGGTTGGGTCACACCTGGTGACGTCCACTGGTGGTTCTGCACTCAGGAATTATTCCTGGCGGTGCTCAAGGGATCATATGTTATGCCAGAGATCAAACCTGGGTCAACCGTGTGCAAGGCAAGTGCCCTACTTGCTGTACTATCGCTCTGACCTCAATTTTATCTCATACTTTCTAGTGTATTTTCCTATACTTTTTAGTGTATTTTCCTATTATATTCTTTGCATGTCTAATTACTTTTGCTAGATCTTCCAATATTGTATTGAATGTAATTGGATGTCAATGCTTTTGTTCCTGATCACAAAGGAAATTTTTTCAGTTTTACACTCTGAGTTAATCCTGTATAGTTGCTTTATATACTTATATTCCTTCTGTACTCATTTTGTTAAGACTTTTTTTAATTATAAAAAAAATCTTGAATCTTGTAAAACTATCTATGGAGGTGATCAGATCAATGTTATCCCCTTGCTGGTGTGTAGTAAGCGCATCCTGTTACTGATTCATGAATGTTAAACCGTCCTGACTTCCCTTGAATAAATCCTACCTTATCAGGATGTATAATTTTTTAGATGTATGTTAAATTCATTTTGCTGTTGGTTGAGCATTTTGGCAGGGCACTGTTTCCCAAAGGCCACTACTGCCCACTGGGTGGAGCTAGAATCCAGGGCTTGGTAGCAGCCTCAGCTACAACAGGGTGTGCTTTCTGGTTGTTTCCAGAAGGTAAATTTCTAGAGCAGCTAAGTGATCTCTATTCTGAAGGGGGAGAGATGGACAAATAAGTTTGGAAACCTTTGATCTCTCATTTTTGAGTATTGTGATACTGATTCATAATCAGGGTATTGTTGGTCATAGAATTGTGTGTTTGCTAGTTTCCCTACCTTTCCAACGTTATGGAAATGTTTGATAACTATTTATATTGTTAGATTTTGTTGTGTTTTCATTTGGGGCCACACCAAGCAGTGATTTGGCTAAGGCTTAGATGTGCTCGGGGATCTTTCGATGGTGCTGGGGCCATGTGCAGTGTAGGATTCACACCCAGGTCAGTCACCTGCAAGACCACCCCTCCCCTGCTGCGCTACCTTTCGGTCCCCATAAAGGAGAGGTGTTGGTAAAGCACTCTGGTCCTGAGTTTCATTCCTGTTTAGTCGTCATTCTGGGTCTCTTCGGGTTTTCTGTCTCTGCTACTTAGAATGAAATGTGTTTCTAGGGCCGGAGCGATAGCCCAGCCGGTAGGGCATTTGCCTTGCACGCGGCTGGCCTCTGCCGGCCTGGGTTCGATCCCCGGCATCCCATATGGTCCCTTGAGCACTGCCAGGAGTAATTCCTGAGTGCAGAGCCAGGAGTAGCCCCTGAGCATTGCCGGGTGTGACCCAAAAAGGCAAAAAAAAAAAAAAAAAAAAAGAAATGTGTTTCTAAGAATTTGTCTATTTCTTGTTCTTTTTTAATTTGCCGTGCAATTGTTCTTGATACTGTTAGAATCTTCAGTATTTCTGCAGTACTTTTTAATTCCTTTTTTATCCCTTTTTGGTCACACCCAGTGATGCTCAGGGGTAACTTACTCCTGGCTCTGCACTCAGGAAATACTTCTGGCAGTGCTTAAGGGACCATATGGGATGCTGGGGACCCAACCTGGGTCAGCCGCGTGCAAGGCAAACACCCTACCCTCTGTACTATAGTGCCAGCCCCCCCTTTTAGTTCTCTCTGTGCCAGAGAGATGGTACAGGGGTTAAGACTCTTACCTGCATGTGACTGACCCTGGTTTGATCCCTGGTACCACATAATGTCCCTCCCAAGCATCTCTCTCTCTCCCTCTCTCTCCCTATCTTACCCTCTCCCTCCCCCATCTCTATTTCCTCTGTTTGGGGGCCATGTTTGCTGTGCTCAGGACTTGCTCTTGGCTCTGTACCCCAGAATCACTTTCAGCGGCATTAGGGGAACTTTATGTGATGCCAGGATTTAACCCAGATTCTGTATGCAAGGCAGACATCCTTCCCGCTGTACTGTCTCTCTGGCTCCTAGAAAACTCTTTTTGTTTTCCTTGAAAGCAATTATATCTTATCTGTGAAAGGGTTTCTTGTAGGACATGTGGATAGCACTAGAAAATAAATTTACACCTTCACATTTTCAAGGTTTCTGAGTCATACTCTTCACCTTCCATCTCATTCATAAATAGCCAGATGTTTTCACAGCTTACATTCTTTGTTATGTAATGTTTTTTTGTCCTTACCACTTGCACAGAAAACGCAACAATAACAAATTTTTCTGCTTGAAACAAAGATACCTATTTCAAACTTCTCTGAACCCAGAATTAATTGCCTACTTAATATGTTCTCTGGAATGGAATCTATTGCTCTGTCAGTATCTCTTACCAGGAAGCTCATGGTATATTCAATTTAAGATAATTCAGTGAGGGTTATTTGCAGAGGAATTAGATTATAGTAGAACATTGAGATGAGACTATCCGAATAGTTAGCTCTCCAGGAGAGAATAATAAAGATACTGTACTGAGAGAATATTTTATATTTTTATATTGAAGTACACAGTTCAGGGCCAAAGCAGCAGTATAGAGGTTAGGGTACTTGCCTTGCACCTGGTTCTGTTTCCAGTGTGACATGTGATCCCCTGAGCTATGTCCTGGAGTCGTCCCTGAGCACAGAAGTCTTGAGTACAGCCCAGGGTGGCCCCAAAACAAAAGAAATAAATGAATAAAAATGAATTACACAGAACAAAGTATGTGTCCCAAAGTTCAAAACTTCTACTGAAGTTCACAGAGAGGGTGCCAAGGGAATAATATTTTACCCGACTTTTCTCTTTCCAGTAACCTCCCAGGGCTCCCTTAAATAAACCCAAGAGAAACTAGAGAGGAAGGTTTATATGGGAAGAATAGAGAGTCGGTGTGGAGTTAAACAGTGTATGTTTAGGTATTCTTCAAATGGATTACATCTAACCTTGCCTGTGAACACATGTTCTTTCCCCCTAGAACAGGTCTGATTGTCAGCCTCCCTGGCGTAGTGAATGTGATTAAACTTTGTAACTTAGAAACCTGGAATTCATCCTTTTCATCTTCCTTTTCCTCACACAAATTGTATCTATCCCTAAATCTTGAAGTCCTGTGTCCTACTTCTGTTTAGAATCTCGGCTTCCCTCTGTCTTTGAGCCACCATCCAGTCCCTTCATCTCTCTGAGTACTGTAATCTCAGTCGTTTTAACAGTATACGGCTAGCTTCATTCCAGTCGGTTTTAATCTGAAGCTATAGAGTTAATCATGCATTTCCTATCCATTATCTCCTCTAAACAATGCAATTAACTTAGTGGGCCAAATATAGATTATTTTATACCAATACCGAAATGGAGTTGTGGTATTGTATCATAGTCTTCAAGAGGCTACCTGTGGGGAATTGTGAAGCACACATTAGCTCTTTCTCTATTTTGTTTTTCTTTCTCCCTCCTTGGCTTTGTGTTTATGCAACAACCAGAGGTTGCTCAAACTTGGTTGCAGTGCTTGAGCACACACACAGTCGTGGTTTCAGGAAGAGTATTTTAAGTTTCTTTTGAGCCTATTCCAATATTTTTGTGTCTTCAGAAAAAAATGTGACATTATGGGACCGGAGCAATAGTCCAGTGGGGAGGGCATTTGCCTTACATACAGCTGACCCGGTTCTATCCCTGGCATCCCATATGGTTCCCGAGCACCACCGGGAGTAATTCCTGAGTATAGAGCCAGGAGTAACCCTGAGCGTTGTCAGCATCCCATATGGTCCCCTGAGCACCACCGAAGTAATTCCTGAGTACAGAGCCAGGAGTAACTCTGAGCATTGCTGGGTGTGACCCAAAAAAGGAAAAAAAAAGAAGAAGAAAATGTGACATCATTAGACAGCCAAATGTAGTATGTTGTGGTGGATAGTCTCCCTAGTATTCTGTACCATCTCTCATGATACTTCAATTCTGTCTATTTATTAATTTTATTAATCCAATATCCTGCCTTGCTAAGAATCTGTTCTACTTGGCATGTGATTTAGAAATTGTAAAAGGTTTTTTGAAAGACAGGTAAGGGACAAAAGACATGTAATTAACTGTTATAATTAAGCTCTAGCTCAAACAGTAGACTTCATCTTTTTGTTTGGTTTGGGCCACACTTGGTGGTGGTCAGGGCTTAACTCCTGGCTCTGTGCTCACAGCCTCTCAGAGCCTACTGGTAGGCTTGGTGCCAGGAATCGAACCCCGCTCAGCTGTGTGCAAGGTAAATGCCCTATTATACTATCCCTCTAGCCCAGGTCTTTTTTTTTTAATTTTCAAAATCTGTTGACATAAGAAGAAAAATGTGCTTTCCATCTGTTAAGCAGGTTAAAACAGCTTTTAAGAATTTTGGGATTATGCTCACTCTACAGTGCTCAGAAACTACTCCCAGATTAGTGCTCACGGGTCGCCCTAACCTAAGCAGTAGTTGGAGGAATCGCATGGTGCCAGGGAATGAACCTGTACCTCCTGAGTGCAGAGCTTGCTCTCCTTTCTGTTGGACTGTCACTCTTCCTTAAAGAAACTTTCATATTAAAAACTCAGGTTGGCAGCAAGCAAAAAAATTCGTACACAGATCACTGAGATAGACAGTTACAAAGCTGTTCATGATTGGGTTTCAGTCATACAGTTACACATATTTTAAAATGGTAGTACATCAGTTTTGGGATGGAAATTTGGTATATTTTAGCTGATCACTCGGGCAGACATTGACCTGAAATTATTTTTTAAAGTAGTTCAACCATTAGACCTCTGATTTGTTCACTAGTAATACAAATACTGTGTGTTAATGTTTATAAGTAAATATTTCCACTTTTCATATGCTATACATCTTTAAAATTTGGTTTCTTAAGTAAAGTTGCAAAAAAATCCAATGTCTTATAATCTTTTTCTTAACTATCTTTGTTTATTTGTACAGCAGGACATTTTGTGTTGAACAGAGAGGATTATATATTGAGTTAAGCCTTGTAGTCTGGCCACCTTCAAGTAAATGTTGATAGTCTTGGGACTTAGTAGTATACAGAGGCACAATTGATGATGTGCTAGCCGTCTTGTTAAGTCAAGGGTTCTGAGAAATGTTGATGAAAGAGCTGGTCAGTTTATAGTTGTCAAGTCTCTTATTTTCAGCTGAAGTAGTGCACTTAGAAGGCTTTATATGTCAGACATATCATGCTTACCATTCAGTGTTCCTCTCCCACAGCCCATTGATCCCTTCCACACTTGAACTTTCTCTCCACTTCACTTTTTGGAAACCTCAGTTCTGTGGTCAGAGTCCAAGGGTTTGTTTTCTTTTGACTGTGTCTGTTCCCATGCTTTGTTTGTTTACATCCCACATATTAGTGAGATTAGCTGATATTTGTCTTCTTCTGATGCTGATGTAATTTAATTTCACTTAGTATGACCCTCTCCATTTTCATCCATGTTATAGCAAAGGCAAGATTTCATAATAAGATTTTTATATTGATAAAAGCTGTTTCTAAATAGTACAGTGAATGTAGTGGTGCATATATCTTTTTAGATTATTTTTGTTTGTTGAATATGCACATGAGTAAAATTGCTGGATCATATACTAGCTATTTTTTTGCTACTTTGAGAAAATACTAGTATTTTTTGCTACTTTGAGAAATTTCTTTAGAGGTTGGAGTTGTTTATTTTTTGTCTTTTGGGTCACACCTGGCAATGCTCAGGGGTTGCTTCTGGCTCTGCACTCAGGAATTGCTCCTGGAGATGCTGAAGGTACCATATGGGGTGCTGGGGATAGAACCCTATGGACTTGATACTTTTTGCTTTCTTCAGACAGGCCATTCTCAGAGGTATAACATAATAGTTCTTTGCTATTTGACTTGTATTTTTCCTTACAATAGGTGATACTGAGCATTTTCAGTGCTGCTGTTGACCACCTGCATGTTTGTTTTAGTTTGTTTTGTGAAGTATCTGTTCAACTCCTCTTTTTCTTTTTTTGCAGAAGCGGGGCAAGATTTTGGTATACCCCTTAGGTCCTCGGTCTATTCTCGCTCTGTGCTCAAGGGTCACTCCTATGTTGGCATTGGGAGTGCGGGATCCAACTGGGATTGGCTACATGCAAGGCAACCACTTGGCCCTCTGCTGCCTTATCAGGTTTTTTTTTTTTGTTTTGTTTTGTTTTCTTTTTTGAGTCACACCTGGCGATGCTCAGGGGGTTGCTCCTGGCTCTGCACTCAGGAATTACTCCTGGCAGTGCTCAGGGGACCATATGGGATGCCGGGATCGAACCCAGGCCGGCACAGGCCGGCTGCGTGCAAGGCAAATGCCCTACCCGCTGGGCTATCGCCTCCGGCCCACTTTTTTTTCCTTTTTTTTTTTTTTTTTTTTTTTTTGCCTTCTCGGTTTTTCTTGGAAGTTTTTGTTGTTGAGTTCTGTGAGTTCCTTATACATCTTGGATATTACTCCCTTAATAGGTGTACTAGCCTTTAAAAGGTGTGTGGATATTTCCTCCCACTCAGTAGGATGTCTTTGGACTTTTGTTTTTTGTTTCTGTTTTGTTTCGTTTTCTGGAGCTCCCCATACCTTGTGGTGCTCAGGGTTTTCTCCTGGCTCTGAATGCCTTTGTTTTAAATAATAAACTGTGCCAAGGCTTTTTAGGTGGTGCATTCCCGCTTGTTTGATGCTTATGTTCAGTCCCTGTTGGATTGGAAACCCTGAAGTCTTGATCAGTGTTTTGCTTTTGTTCTCATCGATGTCTTATGATTTTAGGCCTAATATACAAGATCTTTTTTTTATTTTTATTTTCTGTTTTGTAGGGGCCAAACCTGGTAGTACCTGAGGGTGACTAAGGACTATGCCCAGGAGTCATCACTTTTGGACCATTTTATGCCCTCATATATGCAGGTCATGTGCTGTGCCACTGGAACCCACACCTTGCCCATCCAAATCTTGAATTCATTTGGAATGAACTTTGTGCATGTGACTTTTTTCTTGGCTCCTTTGTCATAGATTAATTGTCCGTATATTGCATGTGGAAGGATTTAATTCTGGACTCTCAATTCTGATTCACTGATTTGTGTCTTTTATTTTAATTCCACTCTGTTTCAATTAATTTAAATTTGTGGTATAGTTTGAAGCCAGAAAGTACAATGCCTCCACTCATCTTTTTACTCAGGATTGCATTGGTTATTTGGAGCCCTTTTGGTTCTGTGTAGATTTCAGGTGTTTTTGTTCTGTTTTCTTGAAGAATAAAAATTTTGACATGAATTACATTGAGTATAATACTTTGATTAGGATGATCATTTTTACAATGATTTCATGAGCATGTAATATCTTTCCATTTCTTTAACAACTTTTTTTGATTCACAAAACATTTCTCTGACTCCTTTTCTTTTTAAAAAAATTTAATTAAAAAAATTTTTATTATACCATCGTGAGATACACAGTTACAAAAGTGTTCATATTTGGGTTTCAGTCATACAGTGTTCCAGCACCCATCCCTCCACCAGTGCCCTTTTCCCACCACCAATGTCCCATGATTTCCTCCCCTCCCCCGTCCTGCCTCTATGGCAAGCAATTTTCACTTCTCTCTCTCTCTCTCTCTCTCTCTCTCTCTCTCTCTCTCCCTCTCTCTCTCTCTCTCTCTTCCTTTTACATACTGTGGCTTGCAATTCATAGTTAGAGGTTATCATATATCCTTTTGCCTACATTTAATGCTCAGTTCTACACTGGTATTGTCATTTACAATACTTATTAGTACGCTGTTCCGTTCTCTGTATTGCCTAACCTCTGACTCTCACACATTTGCAGTAGGTTCTACCCACTGACAGAACCTCCCTGATCCATGTTTTATCTGGCCTTGGATATTGGTATCATGCTTTTTTTCTATATTCGCAAATAAATGCAGTCATTCTATATTTGTCCTTTTCCCTCTGACTAACCTCTCCACGCTCATCCATTTATAGACAAATTTCATAACTTTGTTTTTCCTAATAGCTGCATAGTATTCCATTGTGTAGATGTACCACTGTTTGTTTATCCAGTCATCAGTTCTCGGGCACTCTGGTTGTTTCCAGATTCTGGCTATGGTGAATAGCGCTGCTATGAACATTAAAGTGCAGATGGTGTTCTGCTGTGTGTTTTTGGCCTCCCAGGGTATATTCCCAGGAGTGGTATTGCTGGGTCAAACGGGAGCTCAATTTCTAGTCTTTGGAGAAATGTTCATATTGTTTTCCAGAAAGGATGTACCAGTCGACATTCCCACCAACAATGGATGAGTGTTCCTTTCCCCACATCCACGCCAGCATTTGTTGTCCTTGCTCTTTTGGATATATGCCAGTCTCTGTGGTGTAGATGATATCTCATTGTTGTTTTGATATGCATCTCTCTGATGATTAGTGATGATGAGCATTTTTTTTCTTATGTCTTTTGGCCTTTGAATTTCTTCCTTGTCGAAGTTTTTGTTCATTTCTTCTCCCCATTTTTTGATGGGGTTGACTGTTTTCTTCTTGTAAAGTTCTACCAGTTCCTGATATATCCTGGATATTAACCCCTTACCAGATGAGTATTGGGTGAGTATTCTTTCCCATTCTGTGAACTCTCTTTGTATCTTGGTCACTGTTTCTTTTGTGGTTCAGAAGCTTTTTAGTTTCATGTAGTCCCATATGTTTATCATTGCTTCTAGTTGCTTTGTTAGTGGTGTTTCATCTTTGAAGATGCCTTTAGCTTCATTGTCGTGGAGGGTTTTCCTGTATTTTCTTTAACAACTTCTTACAGTTTTCAGTGCACCTGCTTTGTTGTTTCACCAGTGTATTTTTTTATTCCTTTTGTGTCACACCAGCAATGCTCAGGGGTAAAGAAACTCAGCTTTATAAGATGTACAATTATATCGCTTTCTTTACATTAATGTAGGATTATTCAGATTTTCATTAATCTTGTGTTTTGTTTATTTTCATTTTTAAAAGGATATAATTTCAGTTCTGTTTCTTGGCATGAAGTCGCTCAGTTTTCTTCTGTCGATATATATATATATATATATATATATATATACATATATATATATATATATGTAGAATGTACAGATATGTTCATTTCCATTTCTGGTATTGAAGGTATGTGTGTTTTCTTTATCAATTTGCTAAGGATTTACCAATTTTCAAAAATTTTCCAAGGAATCAACTTTTGATTTGATGATATTTTTCTATCACTGATTTCTTATTTCCTTTCAACTCTGAGGGTTCGATTTGCTGTCCTAGGTGATTTTTATTCATTTGCTTGGTTCTTTCCATATATTTGCTACTAATATGAATGATAGAATATTTTTAGTGTTAAGTTAGAAATGTTCACATTATGTCAAAGCCTAAAATAAATTAATATATTTACCTTTTTCCTAATTACTATAAATAAGAAACTTGTACTTTAATAATATTCCATACAATGTTTTATTTCTATCTTAACTTTTTTAAACTCAACAAAAAATTTTGTTGTTTTATGCCATGGTTTCTTTATGAAATATATATCACCAGTTTATATGTTTTTTCCCCCACCTCTGATCATCTGTTAAGGATCGCTGCCCTTCCAACTAAGGACATCTTTGGGGCCAGAGTGATAGTACAGTAGCTAGAGCACTTGCTTGCATGCGGCCCAGCAGGGTTTGATCTTCAGTGCCCTGTATGGTCGTATGAGTGATTTCTGAACACAGAGCCAAGAGTAAAACCTGAACACTGCTGCGTGTGACCCGGAAACCAAAAAGGAAAATGAAAAACCAACTGAGGACATCTTTCAGAATCTCTAAATGGGTCTATGTTTATCGCAAATACTGATTTATTTGTTTGAAAACATCTTTATTATTTCCTCAGTTTTTATATTTGTATTTTGGGCCACACGTGGCTGTACTCAGGGACCACCATTCGCTCAGTGCTCAAGAATTGCTCCTGACTCTGTTCAGGGGAGTCTTGTGGTACTAGGGAGCAAACTGGATCTTGTGCGTGCAAAGAATCACGAAATTTATGCTGTTGAGCTGTCTCTTCAGCCTTTCCCTGCAGTGTTTGCTTTGAACGTAAATTTGGATTGATAGTTTATAAGCATATTGAAGATGATCTGTTGTCTGCTGGATTTAGGTTTGGGTCTTGGATCAGCTATAAATGTTTTCTCTTTATTTCCATGTTTTTCTCTCTAACTCTTCAAGATTCTTACAGTTTGGGGAGATTGCGAGGCACTCACTCTCCAGCTGCAGCTGCCTGATGCTGACCGTGGTGCCTGGCGTGGGTTAGTTTTCACAGTATCATCTTTACCCATGCTTTCAGTTTCTTTTAAACAGTATTTTTTATGTTCTCTAATTTCTGTATTCATTCCTACATTTTGCATATCAGTTTTTTATTTTTTGATCCTCGTGGTACCATATTTCCATTTGTATTTCATTATCTTTGTGAATGTATTTCTTGAAAGGGGTGGGAAGCACCCAGCGACGCTTAGGGCTTACTCTGTGCTAGGGGTGAATCAGGGTCGGCCACGATTTAGCAGCGCTGTAACCCTGGTGTTGTCTTTCTGGCTCCTCCGAAACTTGTTTCTTGTCACTGTAACAGTTGTCCTAGATGTAATGACCTGAGTATAAAGTGTTGTAAGCCAAGGTATAATGCTTCAAAGATTCTTTTTTTGTCTGTTCAAATAATAAGTACATGAGCAATTTTAGCATAAGACTACATTAAACTTATACAGTTGGATTTTATACAATTTTAGCATAAGACTACATTAAACTCGTTTCTTAATGTGTTATTTTTTTCCCCTCGAGTATCCAGGAAATGTGAATAGGGATCAGTTTACAGTTATAAATCCTTAGGGAGATGCCATTATTTTCTGTCTACCGTTGCCATTATTTTCTGTCTACCGTTCCCATTATGAAGACTGTTTTCTTTGAATTGTTGAGAACAAGAGAAGGAATTGTTTCTACTATACCCTTCAGCTGATTATATGAAATTTTAGAATTACTAAGAATATTTATGTAAAGGTTTTCTTTCTTTTTTTTTTTTTTTTTTTTTGGGTCACACCCGCGATGCTTAGGGGTTACTCCTGGCTCTGCACTCAGGAGTTACTCCTGGCGGTGCTCGGGGACCATATGGGATGCCGGGGGATTGAACCCGGGCCGGCATGGGCCTGCTGCGTGCAAGGCAAATGCCCTACCCACTGGACTATCGCCTGGCCCTCATGTAAAGGTTTTCATGTGAAACAATTCTTTCAGGCATGTGTTTATGAGTGGTGTTACTGGACCATATAGTAACTGTCTAAACTTCTAAGGAAATGTTAGGCTGTTTTTCAGAAATGGGGGGGAAAATTGTGCTGTTTGAAGTTTCTGATTTCCTTGTCCTTTTTGCTTACACTTGTTATCTGTCATCATAGTCATCTTAGTGGATCTAAATTGATTTTTTTTGTGGTTTTGATTTGCATTTCTCTGATGGATAGTGATTCAGCATCTTTTATGTGTTTATTACTCAGCTGTCTAAAATATTTGGAGGAATGTCTACTCAGGTCCTTTGCCCATTTTAAAAAAACGTTTTGAAGAAGGATATATATGAGGGATCTGAAGTTTGCTCATTTTAAAAAATTTGGGTTATGGGGCCGGAGCGATAGCCCAGCGGGTAGGGCGTTTGCCTTTGCACGCGCCGGCCTGTGTCGGCCTGGGTTCGACACCGGCATCCCATATGGTCCCCTGAGCACCGCCAGGAGTGATTCCTGAGTGCAGAGCCAGGAGAGACCCCTGAGCATTGCCGGGTGTGACCCAAAAAGCAAAAAAAAATAAAATAAAATAAAATAATAAAAAATTTGGGTTATTCTTTTTTATTATTTGCATCCTTAAAATTTCTAGATACAAGAATCTTATGAAGTATGTGCTTTGCCAAAAAAATAAAAGAAATCTATTCTGTGAATCTTTTGATGATATCTCTTTTTTTCTTTTTTTCCCCTCCCTTTTTTTTTCACATCAAGACAGGTAATGTGCCAATGTTATAAAGCATTTAAGGGAAGCATATATCTGACAGCGATGATGTCTTTAAAAGCAGAAGAACTACCCAGTCGATCCATTTTTACCTGTTTCTGTGCCTTTTTCTGTTAAGTGCCGATTTAAGAACATGTCTAATCCAAGATCACAAAGATTTACATCAATCTCTTTATCTAATTTACTTTTTAAAATTATAAAGCAAAAATTAAAATTTTCTGAAACTGTTGTATAGCAGTTTCAGAAAAGAAAATTTGGGTGGGAATGGAGGAACCACACCTAATGGTGCTCCATCCATCGCTTTGTAGCCAGACATTGCTTTGGTCGATGAATGGGGGACCATGCGATACTGGGGGGTTAAACTTCTACCTCCTACATACAAAGTATTCAACCTCCTGCATAAAAAATACTCATTCAGCCTATTGAGCATACTCTCTAGTCTAGTAAAGAAATTTTAAAAGGCGACCCCCCCATGATCTCATCAATCTAGGAAACATTTATTTTTGCAGTATTGTCATCTTCTTAGTCAATGAATGCATATTTTTTATTGCCAGTTTTAAGTACCATAGAATTTTGCTGTGTTTTTGTGTTTATGCAGGATATTTATGATTTCAGTTTTTAAGACTACATATGAAGTAAACTTTCCAATTATGTAGTATACTTCTTTATAGTCTTGTTTTTCTCATGTGCTGAAACTGTACTTAATACTGACAAGCACATTTTTGCTTTTACTGAATTATTTTCTTAGTTAACTTTCTAGCAGTGGAATTAAAGGGTTAAAGGATGTCAACATATCACTTGTCTTCCGTTGATCATCAATTTGCTCAAGCAGGCATCAGTAACGTTTCCATTTGTTGGGAATGAGGTCCATTGTTACTGTTGTTGGCATATCGAATACACCACAGGTAGTTTGTCAGGCTCTGCCATGGCTCTGGGTTCATTCCAGGAGACCCAGTCTTTTTTCTATGTCAGGCCATCAGCCATCCAGGGCCCACGGGGCAGAGCCCAGGGTGTAGACAAGCCTGTCTCCTGTCTGCTACCTGTCCATGCAGCTGGGCACTGCAGCCATACCTGCATTACCTCGAGGGGCAGGTGTCAACATATATAAAGTTCTGTTACTTCTGGAAAGTACTAAACTGTGCTCTTGTGTAGTAAACATTCTTTAAATTTTATCTTATTTTGAAGTTGATGCACATAAGCTGAGTAATTTCATTTTGGCAGTAATTTCAGTAAAGCTCAAAATCTTATTATATTTAACTTGTTCATCTGGGGGAAAATTGGTACAATAGTACTGATACTTAAAACTAGGACAGACAAGTCAAAAGTTGTTTTGTGAACTGAAGATAAATAAGGCATACTTAAAATTTAGTATATTTGTCACTAATAATAATTTGTTCAATTTTCTTCAGGCTTCGGGAGCAAGAAAGAAAAGAAGCAGAAGAAGCTAGTCAAAAAGAAATAGAGGAATGGGAAAGAAAACTTCTAGCTCAAGCATCTCCAACTTGTATGGAGACTATGTGGGAAATTCCAGCTATTGGACATTTCCTTTGTTTAGCCCAACAAATTCTAAATTTGCCAGAAATAGTCTTTTATGAATTGGAACGTTGTCTTCTGATGCCTCAGTGCAATGCTTTTCTATCCAAAATAATGACTTCTTTATTAAGTCCTCCCCATCGCAGACCTACCTTACATCGAAGACCTACTTTGCCTTACAGGACCTGGGAAGCAGCTCTCAGACAGAAAGTACAGCAGTGGTATACTGCTGTGGGGCAGACAGAAAATCCTGATAACTGTGCTGAAAAACTTGGCTTGTGTCCTCAGTTTTTTAAAGTTCTTGGAGAAGTTAATCCCTTGGAAGCAAAACCTTTTCATGAACTGCCTTTCTACCAAAAAGTGTGGCTGCTTAAGGGTCTTTGTGACTTTGTGTACGAAACCCAAAAAAGAAGTTCAAGATGCTGTACTTGGACAACCTATTCATGAATGCAGGGAAGTGATCCTGGGTTATGATTATTTGGAGAATGCGTATGTCCATTTCCCACAGTTCTGTGGTGCCGATGTACGGATTTATAAACAACGCCCTTTTCAGGCCCCAGAATTTCCAGTTCCACCAATAAAGATACAAAGAGTACCTCGGATTAAACTGGAGAAAGTAAAGTGTGACTATGTTAGTTCTAGTAACGGAGAACATAGGTGTACTAGAGAAGGCCTGCCTTCTGCCTACCAAAAAAGAACAAGAAATTAATTTTGATTCCTCTTGCTGCCCTGCTAAAATGAGCTTGGATAATCATGATATCTCAGTTGAAATGGAAATGAAATCCAACTGTGAAATAAGAATTCGCAGGCTCTGTGACATTAAAAAAATTGATTGTTTTAAAGAAAATTTAGAGAAACCGGGAGTCCAGGGGAAGTTACTGGCTTTGGAGAGCCTCTCAGCCCTGGTGAAATAAGGTTTATAGAAAATCAGGAAAAACATGGTGAAGCTTCCAGAGTAAAGCCTGAACCCAGTCCATTGAAAGAAAATGCTCTAAAATCTTGCCAGATACATATAAATGGAAGCCATGGTGACCATCCTGAAGTTAACTGCCACAGAGTTGTGAGGGATTTTCTATTAGAGCAGTCACTTCAGAGCCACAAGAAATTCAGATTAACTAAAATGAGAGCAAAAAAGAAGAAAAAAGAAGAAAAAGAAATTGAAAGATGTTCTGAATGAAAACTTACAGAGAAAACGTGAAGGTCTTCATTCTCTTGCGCTCAAGTCTTATAAACCTGAGATCCAGAATAAGTTATTGATCATCAAAAAGAAAGCAAAACACAAGAAGCACAAATCTGGTAAGATAACACGAATAGGTGAGAATCTACTTTAAACATACTTAAAGTTGTTCTTTTATTAGGTCTCATGGAAATGGAAACTTATTGACATAATAAAATGCACACATGTGTATGCTTGTTTGTATATGGTTTTAAGGGTCAAATTTTCTGTTACTCTCCATGATTAAAACTACAGAAGTTATTTAATGTAGTTATAGAAAATTACTGCTGCAATACATTTGAACTCAATTTTTCAGTTAAAATATTTGGAACTTTCTGGACAGATTTCTGAATAAGTGATGGGATTTTTAGCCTCAAAAGAGCAGTAGAATGCAATGGAAAAGCTAATACCGTGAGGAATTTTCAATACTAAAGTTCTTAGCAACTGGTTCTTAAGACAAGTCAGGTTATCTTCCTGGGTCTCAGTTTTTGCCTGAATCTGTATTTTTCAGTATTCTGTATTCACTATATATATAGAATAAATGTGAATTCTGGGGGAAAATTGCATCAATAAGACATGGAAAAAGTTTAATGCAAGCATTTATAAATTTGTTTTAGAATTGAAATAAATTTATTTGTCATGAACCTATTTAATAATCCATAAAATAATATAAATAAAGTCTTCAGTGGTATTTTGATCTGTTTTTTAATTACTCAAGCACTTTTTGTTTCTTACTGTCTACCTTTTAATCAGTTTTTATTTCAGTAAGTGAATAAGCAGATCTCAGCTCATTTAACCTTAACAAAAAATTTGAACTGTTACTGGAATGTGTTGTTCTTTATCAACTTTATTTGTGGATTTCATTTTTCATTTAACATAGAGAATGAAAATGAACAATAATTTAATGATTTTGGCTAACAAGGGAATGAAGTTTATTTAGTTGCTACATTTAGTGTTTTTTTGTTTTGTTTTGTTTTTGTGTGGGGGCCACTCTGGTGGTGCTCAGGGCTTGCTTTTGACTCTGGACTAAGGAATCACTCTTGACAATGCTCAGGGGATTGTAGGGATACGGGGTCCAGCCCTGACCAGCGCCTAGAAGGCGAGCACCCTCCATGCACCCAGCCCCAGCACTTTGGTTTTTTAATTATTGAATACAAATAATTTTTTAAATATTTAGTGTATCTCTAATAAAGTAGTGTTAGTCTGTCAGCCTAAAGAAGTAGTAAAAATAAAATTTACTTTTAAAAAGAGTAAGACTTAATTTAGTGAAATGAAAATTGCAAACTGATCCACGGGATCAGAAAAAGCTACAATAAAGTTTCAGAAATAAAACTTTCAAATTTTATATTTTTCAGGTTTCATAAACTTTTTTTGGTCTAACAATGTTTATTTTAAAAAAATTAGCCTTTAGAATATTAAATGATATATATTTTTGACAAATTTTTAACTGTTCCACATTGAAATGGAGTGTTACCTATGTTGGAGAGTTGGGAATGAGGTCCACTATTTGAGAATAATTTATAAACTGAGATGATTTATAAAAGTCACTTTTTAAAAAAAATATTTAAATTGTTTATTATCCAACTGTGTGATACACAATTACAAAAATGTTCATGATTGGGTTTCAGTCATACATTTTTCCAGCAACCTCCCTCCACCTGTGCCCTATTCCCACCACCAGTGACCCAAAATTTCCTCCACCTCTATAGCAAGCACTTTTCTTTTTCCTCTCCCTCCCTCCCCCCCCTCTCTCCCCTCCCCCTTACACATTATGGCTTGCCCTACAGTCATTTAGGGATTACCATGCTTAGTTCTAATGTGACGTTAATATTTCACACCAATTGGGGCCGGAGCGATAGTCCAGTGGGTAGGGCGTTTGCCTTACACGCCGTGGCCTATGTTGGCCCGGGTTCGATCCCCGGCATTCCATATGGTCCCCCAAGCACCGCCAGGAGTAATTCCTGAGTGCAGAGCCAGGAGAAACCCCTGAGCATCTCCGGGTATGACCCCAAAAAATAATATTTCTCACAATTAGTCAACACTGGTATATATTATATCCCATTAATGAATTCAGTCATTCTATATCTGTCCTTCTGACTAATTTTGCTCCGCATGATAGTCTCCATGTCTATCCATTTGCAGGTAAATTTCATGACTTCATCTTTTCTAATATCTGCATAGTATTCCATTGTGTAGATGTACCATAGTTTCTTTAGCCAGTCTTCTGTACTCGGGCATTCAGGTTGTTTCCAGTATCTGCCTATCGTGAATACAGAAGTGCAGATAGTGTTTCTGCTGTGTGTTTTTGGGTCTCCAGGGTATATTCCCAAGAGTGGTATTGCTGGGTCAAATGGGAGCTCAGTTTCTAGTTTTTGGAGGAATGTGCATATTGTTTTCCAAAAGGGTTGGACCAGTCGACATTCCCACCAACAATGGATGAGAGTCCCTTTGTCCCCGCATCCATGCCAGCACTGGTTGTTCTTGCTCTTTTGGATGTGTGCCAGTCTCTGTGGCATGAAATGATACCTCATTGTTTTGATTTGCATCTCCCTGATGATTAGTGATAAAGAGCACTTTTTCATGTCTTTTAGCCATGTCTTTTTAGCCATTTCTTCTTTTTTGGAAGTTTCTGTTCATTTCTTCTCCCCATTTTTTGATGGGGTTGAATTTTTTTTTAAAGTTCTACCAATGCCTGATATATCTTGGATATTAACCTCTTATCAGATGGGCTTTGGGTAATTATTCTTTTCCCAGTCTGTGGGCTGTCTCTGTATCTTGGTCACCATTTCTTTTGAGGTGCAGAAGCTTTTCAGTTTTATATAGTCCCATTTATTTATCTTTGCTTCCATTTTCTTTGTCAGTGGCGTTTCGCCTTTGAAGATGCCTTTAGTTTCGATGTTGTAAAGTGTTTTTCCTACATTTCCTTCTGTGTACCTTATAGATTCATGTCTAATATTGAGATCTTTCATCCATTTTGACCTGACTTTTGTGCATGGTGTTAGAAGGTCGAAGTTCATTTTTTACACGTAGCTGCCTAGTTTTCCCAGCACCACCTCTTGAAGAAGCTTTCTTTGTTCCACTTAATATTTTTTCTCCTTTATCAAAGATTAAGTGCTCATATATTTGAGAGAGTGTTTCAAGATATTCAGTTCTATTCCATAGGTCTACGAGGCTGTCTCTATACCAATACCATGCTGTTTTAATTACTACTGCTTTGTAGTAGAGTTTGAGTTGGGGAAATTGATACCTCCCATCTTCTTTTTCCCAAGGATTGCTTTAGCTATTCCTGGGGGGTTTATTATTCCTCACAGATTTCAGGAGTGTTTGGTTAATTTTTTTTTGAAGAATGCCATGGGTATCCTTATAGGGATGGCATTGAATCTATATAAAGCTCTAGAGAGTATTACCATTTTGATAATGTTAATTCTCCCAGAGACTCAGATACATGGGCAGAGCTTCTACTAGTTCTTCCTGTGCTCAGCTGATCATGAGGCACCTGGGAGGGAAGGCGGGTTCTAGCCCTGGCCCACCATCACAATCGAGCCTCGCAAGAAGCCAGAGAAACCCCCACACCATGAGGACAGTCATTTTCAATATCTGGACTCCACATCTCGTCAGAACTCCACCCAAGAGAAAAGCTGATCTCTCCCTGTCGTGGTTCATTAGTAAATGCACAAGATGAAAGCCTGCTACTGAGAGTATACCACCCACACGGCAGAGCCTGGCAAGCTACCCGTGTTGTATTTGATATGCCAAAAACCAGTAACAATTATAGACCTCATTCCCATGACCTGATGGAATGGTTTGAGGCTCTTCGTGTTTCTGGAGCAAGCAGTTGCCCTTGGGTTACACTAGCTTGTGACAGGACTTATGGAGATGTTGCTGGTGCCCACTCAAGCAAATCGATGAACAGTGGGAAGACAAGTGATACAGGTGGTAATTCCTCCCAATTCATGATCAGGGGATGTGTCTCCCATTTCCTCACCTCCTCTTTTATTTCTTGAAGCAACGTTTTGTAGTTTTCTTTGTACAGATCCTTTATGGTCTTAGTCACACTGATTCCTAGGTATTTGATTTTCTGTAGCACAATTTGAATGGGATCATTTCTTTAATATCCCTTTCTTCTCTTTCATTATTGCATATGGGAAAGCCATTTTGTACTCTGCCATTCTTCTATACGAATCTATTTCTAGGAGCTTTTTCCTTTGATCTTGCCACTTGAAGATTTTTTTTTTTTGCCGGTGACACTCAGGGAGGGGTTACTCCTGGCTCTTCGCTCAGGAATTACTCCTGGCAGTGATTGGGGGCCATCTGGTATGCCAGGGATCAAACCCGGTTGGCCGCATGCAAGCAAACGCCCTACCTGCTGTGCTATTGCTCCGCCCCAGCCACTTGAAGAATTGTGTCTCTGTCTATGGCATCCCTTATTCTGACAAGGATATGTCTTGGAGTCTTTTTATTAGGGTCTTATTTATTTATTTATTTTGCTGGTACCCTTTGGGCTTCTTGGATCTGGATGCCTACGCCCTTTAATTCTGAGAACTTTTCTGCAAGGATTTTTTTTTTTTAACTGTACCTATTTCCTTGGGGTTGTCTTCTTGTCCCTCTGGGACTCCAGTGATTCTTAGGTTGTTCCTCTTGGATTCATCTCAATGTTCTCTGTTCTGCTGCTGATCCATTTTTCGGTCTTTTTTTCAGCTGTTGCATTTCCCTGAATGTTGTCTGTAGCTCATCCTCATTCTCACTGATTCTGTCTTCTGCTGCTGTCATCCTGCTGTTGAGAACACCATTTGCATTTTCCATTTCATCTACTGTTTTTTATTGATGATATTTCTGTTTGTAGTGCTCTAGTTTCTGCTGTCATTTCCTTCCGTAATTTATTGACTGCCCTTTCCCTGTCTGATTTATATCGCCCTGTATTTTATTGAACACCTGTTCCATTTTGTCATTGAGCTCATTAAACAGCCTCATTTCCTCTCTGAATTCTTTGTCAGAGAGATTATGAATGTGGGAATTCCTAGTTGAAGATTTGGGACCCTTTTCTTTTTCCATTCTTTTTAGGAGAGGATCTACATTGTTTCCCCATAATGCAGTGGAGGTGTAGAGGTGGAATCTTCTGGAGCACTGCTCCTCTCTCACTGCCAGATAGGTCTCTGTAAATGTCAGTTTCTCCATGCTTTAGGGGTATGTTGTGTTGTCAGTGTGGCTCAAGTAGTTAGTCTGCTGGACAGGTGGGCACCGTGGGTGACCAAGGTCTCTGGGCGCTTGCTTAGAACGCTGGATACTGTAATCCCTGGTTTCTGTCCCTGAATCCTAAAAAGCCAGCGTGTGTGGTTCCTTTTTGCTGGTGGTGCCTGTGCTGTGAAACCCCACCCTATGGGCTTCAGTTCAATTTGCCAATGTGTTTCATAACATGACTTTAGTGTTCTTATTACTAGTCCTAAGTCATGTTGTGAAACACATTGGCAAATTGTGTAAATTATTTTAAATTGTCAGTGTTGTGTGCTTTTGTTTTTGGCTTTTAGTTTTGGGGGCTTTGCCCGTGAGTGCTGAAGGATTACTCCTCACTCTGTGCTCAGGGATCACTCCTGAGGTGCTCAGGAGACCATATGTAGTGCTGGAGATTGAACGCAGGCCAGCCACGAGCACTGTGAGCTCTGTACCTGTTGAACTAGCTCTGTGGACCCAGTCAGTATTACTCTTAGGAAAAACAGATTCAGGTGGTCTTTTAGAATTTTGAGCAATTATCTGCCTCCGTCTTTCTGTTTCAAGACTGGTAAAATATCTGATCAGAAGGATGAGTATTGTGGCCAAAGAGATAGTACAGGAATTTAGGCACTTGGTCTTGCATACAGCTGACCCCAGTTTGATCCCTAGCACCATATATGGACTTTCAAGCACTGTCAGGAATGACCCCTGAGCACAGAGCTCAGAGTAAGCTCTCAGCACAAATGGGGGTGCCCCTTCCATAAAAAAAAAAATTAATGTTTTTTGAGTTTAAGGATCATTTCTCAAAGCTTATTGTGTGCTAAGTGCTGTTAGTATAAAATGAATAGTGTAATTTCTATAGCTAGTAACTCACAATCTAGTAAGGAAGAAAAACAGATAATTAGACTATGTATAAGTGTCACAATTAATAAATGTACAAGGTAGAGTGTAACACAGGACATGAGCAGGAAGAGCTAAAGAAGTATGGTTGATTAATAAAGAATAATTAAAGTAACTTACTAGGATCGGAGCAATTGTGCAGTCACAGCTGACCCAGGTTTGATCCCCAGCATCCCAAATGGGCCCCTGGGCACCTCCCAACAGTAATTCCTGAGTGCAGAGTCAGGAGTAACCCCTGAGCATCACCGACTGTTGCAGGACTCCTAAGGGCCGCTGCATCTGCTCTGGATTGCCTCCCGAAAATCACTCCGTAGATAAGGGGGTAGTCTAAATGTGGCAGTTTATCTGACCATATATGCTGTACTAGCTGGTATAAATATTCTCCCATGCTATCACAATCATCGTGGGACTAGCTAGATCTTACCAGCATATTAGCCTGGCCACGTAAGGACACCTAAGTAATTAGACCAGAGAGAAATGCTGTTTGCTTCCAAACAAACAAGCATGGCTCCCTGATAAAATATAAAACTACAATGAAGTAGAGGAGACTTGTGAAGGCTTGGAGAAATATTTAACTGGCATTGGTGTTGATCTTTGGTACAGTGACATGCCATCTCAGAAACCCCCTTCTCTACATTTCAAAGGCATTCCGGCTCAAAACATTAGCACAGTAAAGGCCCTAGGTGAGATGCAGGGAGGGACTACCTAGGGCATTGGACCCTCCCTGCTTTCCATAACAATGGGAGGAAGGTCTGAGTTGCTGGGGGGTATAAACTTGCAGGTCCCTGCTCTCCCGGGCTTCTTCTTCCCGGTGGGATCTCGCCTTGTGAGCGTTTATTCCCCTTGGAAGTTTCCACACGTGGTGGTCGCCATCTTGGCCTACACGTGGCTGGGGTTCTAGCCTGGAATCCTAAGCATCGGGTTTTTCCTTTTGCTGATTTGTATGCCTGAACCTGTGATAAGTAAAGTCTTTTAAAATCGCATCGGATTCCTGCGTGTTCAACCATTCCTCGCCGGCCGGAGGTAGAAGGGAACTCGCTTCCCCGGCACTGTCGGGGACCCGGCGGGCGACCCGACAACCGACTATCTCCCAAAAAGAAATTAATGATAATAATAGGTTATTAAAAGAGTTTGAAGGTCAGAAGATAATACTGTACTTAAACATACCATCTTAACTGAGGCAGATAACATTTACTCACATATGCCCAGCAGTGGTCTGAGTGTTACATGGTTGTGTTTTTTTTTTTTTTTTTTCTTTTTTTTTGGGTCACACCCGGCAATGCTCAGGGGCTGCTCCTGGCTCTGCACTCAGGAATTACTCCTGGCTGTGTTCGGGGGACCATATAGAATGTCGGGATTGAACACAGGCCAGCAAAGTCCTGTTTTTTTGTGTTTTTTGCAAATGCCCTACCCGGCTGGGCTATCGCTCCAGCCCTGAGTGTTACATGTTTTATATGTTCGCTTAATTCACACGTTGATTGAATTCTCACAAAGTAATGTTATTACTATGTCACAGATGAAAATAGTTCCAAGGGAAATAAAGCAGTTTGCTTGAGCCTTGTAGTCAGTACTTGCTAGTACTATTCAGAATTATAATTATTTATAGTCAGTACTTATAGGTAGTTCTGACAGTATTTAAACCCTACTAGTTCTACAGTACTAGTTTAACAGTATTTAAACCTCCAGAATTTGGTTCTAGGTCTCAAATTTAAAACCACCACTGAAACTACTTCTTAGTAACATTCTGGTATCTTGATCATGTGATGTAAGAAATGCCCATAGCTACCTCTGCTTCTTAATCCATTTTTATAGAGTGCTGCTAGTTAACCGGGAATTTAGTACCTGAGGGTCGTGTTTCTGTATGAAATTCATTGAGAATGTCAAGGATAACTTCTGTTGTGTTTATAATTTTGATTTTTAAAAAGCTAATTAGGGGCCAGAGCAATAGCACAGCAGGTAGGGAATTTGCCTTGCACGCAGCCCACCTGGGTTTGATCCCTGGCATCCCATATGGTCCCCCCAAGCACTGCCAGGAGTAATTCCTGAGAGAAGAGCCAGTAATAACCCCTGAGCATTGCCGGGTGTGACCCAAAAAAGCAAAAAAAAAAAAAAAAGCTAATTAGAACAGTATGGGTGGGGCACGTGGCTGTTGCAGATCAGCATGATTAGTATCCTACTTCTCAGGGTTTTTTTCCCCTTTTTTGGGTCACACCCACTTATGCTGAGGGGTTCACTCTGTGTTGAATTAGAATTGGCCCTTTTTTTTTTTTTTTTTTTTATTTGCTTTTTGGGTCATACCCGCGACACTCAAGTATAACTCCTGGCTCTGCGCTCAGGAATTACTCCTGGCGGTGCTCGGGGAACCATATGGGATGCCAGGGATTGAACCCAGGCTGGCATGGGCCAGCCTCATGCAAGGCAAACACCCTACCCGCTGGGCTATCGCTCCGGGGCGGATTGGCCCTTTTAAGGCAAATACCCTACCCGCTGTACTCTTGCTCCAGTACCAACTATTCAGATTCTTGAATCCTCTTGAGAGGATTGAAATGATCTGGGGTTGAAATGATATTACCGTGAATTAGGCACTTGCCTTACACCATTCGGACCAGGTTTGATCCTTGGCATCCCGTATGGTCCCCCCAGCACTGCCAGGAGTGATTGCTGAGTGCAGAGCCAGGAGTAACTCCTGAGCATTGCTGGATGTGAACCAAAAAGGAAGGAAGGAAAGGGAGGGAGGAAAAGAAATACTCGGTTTATAAATCAGAAAGATCCCAAGGATTTAGTCATTTTCTTTGAATGTCTTTTTTTTTAATACAACCTGACTATTTTTGTAAGAATTCGGTTCCACTATAAGTTCTGTTTTCTACTACAAGAAGCAAATAATATAAGTAATCACTATCACTATCTTCCCATTGATCATCTACTTGCTAGAGCGGGCACCAGTAATATTTTCATATGTCCTGTCTCATGCTAGTAGAACCCAAAGGCATCCGTCAATTTAAAAGTAAGTGTTATGTGATACAGGGGTTGGTACTTAGAAGACAGTAAAACCTAGGAGAAATTAACAACTTAAAATTTTCAGTAGTTCGAACAAATACATGTACATCTTACTAAGACATATGTTGGAAGTTATATAATTTATAGTTTTCTTGTACTTCAAAGGAGAAGGAACTGCAGATCTTTTGTAAATCAGAGTTGTGCCCACAAGTTGAATAACATGTTGCAATCAAATAGAGAAAATGAGGCAAGATCATTTCTGTACAGAATGTTTAGGAAGGAGCATTGGAAATAAAGAATGGTTGCTTTTTCTATTCACGTTTTTTCCTTTTTAAAAAAGGTATCTTTCAGGCTGAATTTAGCTTATAAGTTTTCATGAATTAAATTTAACTGTAAATGTATTTGAGTAAGCTCCTGGAGGATTTCTATTACAAAATTTTTGTGTCCGCAAATTGTTTGGGAGGACATGAACTTTAACATGTGTTTCAGTAAAAATAGAATTTCTGTGATGACTGTGTCTCTCTTTAATGTAGTACGCTGAGTAGATGTACTTCAACCCATGCTTTGAATTGGATTACTTTGAGGATGTAGATTTGTTTTTCCCAGTTACTTCTCATTACACAAATGACTAGGTTCGCTTTAAAGGGAGATGTTTACCTTGTTTTAAAACTGGATGTTGAGTCCTGCCAAAGGCAGCCAGCCCACTAGGTGAGTGCAGGGCTAAAGGGATGGAAAAACCTGTTTCTTAAGCTGCTAAGAGGATTTTCACATTGGATTGGCTAAAGATCAGTCTTCACAGTATAGTTCTATGCAGATTCCTGGCTACAAAAATCATTGTTAAAGGTAAGGGTTGTCTTCTTACGAGTTTCATTTTCTTTAAAAGTTGTGAATCAGATTTTAAGCAAGCAGTTGCGTGGTTTGGGGGTGGGGAGCAAATCGTACTGCACTCAAACACATTGGAGGTATAATCATTTGGTTCTGATATAAAAATAAAACATTAATGTGTGTTACGGGTGTAGTTTAATGTTGCTACTGAGATTTGTTTTGATTCATCATTTTTATTTGACTGACTAGAAGCCATCTGTTAGTTATAGTTTAACTTTCAAGGTTCTGGGTAATTTGCTTTTTTGTTAATGAAGTGCTATCAACAGCATTATGAAGCTTTTCTCTTTTAATCTTGAAAGGAAAAAAAGTCCATATCTAAAAAAAGCAATCACAAAGAAGAGGAAAACTGTCACGAAGTCACCTACTGTACCAGAATTTCAGGTAAATGTTTCAGTTTTGTCTAAGAAATTTAACTTTAACTTTTTACTTTATTATTTGTATTATTCCTCGAGAGGTGGCTAAATTCAGCTGCAGCATACATCCATTATAATGTTCTCAACTGTAGACTTTCTTGCAGGCATAGGCAGAGCTCAGATTAAGTTAATTTGTTAATATTTCAAGCTTCTGTTTTTGTCTCAATAAAAATATTTGAATATATTTTAATATGCTCTGACTTTCACAAGTCATTTAATAGAAAGAAATATAAAACTAAGTGTGTAAATGGAAATCTCCTAAGAGCAAGTCATAACTTTTGTGAAATGTTACTCAATCTGTTTTTATTTGGATACTGTAGAAATAGTAGACTTAATAACTTCAAAGGTCTTTCAGCTCAACTAGTAAGAACTTCAGAGAATTTCAAGTAAATGTTAACTGTTCTTTAAACATTTCTGCACAGAAAATGAGAAGTAATTGTATATTCAACTTTACGGTTATTTGAAAAGGTTTTTATTTGAAACTGACACTTAATAAGCAGACAAACTCACCTGACGTAAATATTATTTTTTATTTTCTTATTTTCTATTTTATAAGCTGTGTTTTATTCAACAAATGACTTTTTAAAAATTTGTTTCTAGCCCATTTCTGATTTTTCAGTATAATACTCAAATACCAAAAATAAAAAATATGTTAAAATTAAGAGTAAAAGGTGAAAATATTTCTAATACATACTGTGCCTTTAGCAGTTCCATATATCAAATATGCATACATTTTTTCCCAGTAGGAGTTGGGAAAGTGTTCTTGTAAAAGTGTTAATTTGCAAGTTTAATTTTTTTTCATGAACAACAAAAATTTTTTCTCAGTATTTTTATAACTTAAGATGAATTACAAGCATTTCATAAAATTCTCTTATCTAAACTTGCTTCCAGCTTAGTGGAAAATGTGTCTTACTTTGAGGCCTTTCTACTATTGTTGTACATTTAAGTAATACATTTTTCCCTCAGTCCTTCAAAGTAATACTTATTTACACAATTCTGGCCCACGTTGATATTTGCCCATTTATCTTAGCAGATATTTGTCTTAGGAGATGAACCTCTTTGAATATGGAATAAATGACATTTGCAGTGTTTTGTTTTGTTTTTTTTTTTGTTTTTGGGTCACACCTGGCGATGCTCAGGGGTTACTCCAGGCTCTGCAGAGAGAGAATTACTCCTGGCGGTGCTCGGGGGACCATATGGGATACCTGGGATTGAACCCGGCCAGCACAGGCCGGCTGCATGCAAGGCAAATGCCCTACCCGCTGGACTATCACTCCGCCCCCATTTGCAGTGTTTTTGAAGTTGCAGGTGGTATTCATTACTGAGACTCTGATCAGTTTAGTGAGCTGTGTGACAAGTATTTCCTTTTTAAGCTATAGTGTCAAATATGGTAAGAGTAAATATTATTTAAAGAAACACTGGCTTGGATCATAAATGTGTGTGCATTGCATTGTGAAATATATATATATATTTAACATTGGTTGACTGGTAAAAAGGTTTGAAAAGTAGCATCCTAAGTGACATTTAGTTTACTGTTCATTTGCATATCATCTCAAATTTAAGGTCAGGAGTACATAGTTTGCTAAATTGAGGTGTTTAAAATAAATTCCCTTCCTGGAAATTGAGGGGTTGTAGAATATGTGTGCTTACATAAACATGAGCAGATGCAAGGGTCTGGGGGTGGGTGTGTGTGTGTGTGTGTGTGTGTGTGTGACTAGGGATGGGAAACATTTGTTGAGAACAGTGAATCTTAGGGGCCGAGCAATAGTCCAGCAGGTAAGGCGGCGTTTGCCACACACGGCCGGCTCATGCCAGCCTAGGTTCGGGTCCCGGCATCCCATATGGTCCCCCGAGCACCGCCAGGAGGAATTCCTGAGTGCAGAGCCAGGAGAAACCCCTGAGCATTGCCGGGTGTGACCCAAAAAAAGCAAAAAAAAAAAAAAAAAAAAGAGAGAGAGAGAGAACAATGAATCTTAAACCTGGTTTACAAATATGAATATCCCGAAATTGACAACTATCTCCCAGGAAAAAAGTTTATTTGCTTCAAATAAACCAATAATCAAGTTAGTATTAGTAGTTAGTAAGTTTTGTTGTCACAAGCCAAATGTACAGATTTGATTATCAATTCTTTTATACATTTTGTTTAGCTGTTTTTAAGTGCCCCATTATATTAGAAATTATTATATAATAAAGTGAATTTAATTCTTCTGAAAATTATTTATTTTATTCTGGGCTCTACTACCATGAGACAGGACATATGGAGATGTTACTGGTGCCCACTCGAGCAAATCGATGATGAACGGGAAGACAGTGATACAGACAGTGACAGTGATTCATGTTATTTAACATTTGTTACTAGAAAGAATTGAGTTGAGTGCATGCTTTGCATGTAGGAAATCCGAGTCTGACCCAGGGTAGGAAATCCAAGTTTGACCCAGGACACCTCATGGTCCCCTGTGAGCACCACCGTGAGTGACTGCAAGCACAGAGCCAGGAGTAGACCCTGAGCATGTCCCTATGTGCCCTCAAAACAAAGCATTTCTTGTATAAAGCACAGAGCCACGGGGGCCAGAGCGATAGCACAGTTGGGGCGGGCCCCCCCCCCACCCCCCGCGTTTGCCATGCATGCAGCCGACCCAGATTTGATCCCTGGCATCCCATATGGTCCCCTGAGCACCATCATGAGTGATTCCTGAGCAAAGAGCCAGGAGTAACCCCTGAACATTGTGGGGTGTGACCCAATAAGAAAAAAATAAAGCACAGAACCAGAATTAGACCCTGAGCACTGCTCTATGTGACCTCAAAACAAAGCATTTCTAGTAGTATAAACCATAAAAATACTTTACTGAAACATTCAGAGTTAGTGAATTGGTATTAGTCCCTTATTAAAGCCTGACATTTAGGGACTTGCTTCCTTTTCATGCTTTTTAAGTAACATTTTTCTTTTGTATTTTGATTTGAGGCGCTTTTTCTGTGTTTTAATTTCTTAGTTTCTTTGTTGTTATTGTTATCTTGTACTGTTTTGTTTTGTCCTAGGGTTCTTTTTCATTTAAAGTGTGAATGCACAAGCATTTATTTGTGGTATAAAGACTTTGAGACGGGTGCAAAAAGCTAAATACTCTTTTGCAACGCTGGAACGCTTTGTTCAGTGTGAGTTCTGATCCAGATGTAAGCAACATGGCACCTTATTATCTGTGTCAGAAACAGATTAAAGGGGTGAGACTTATTGAGAACATAAAGGTTCACTCCAAGACTGAGTTTTGGTTATTAAGAAGCACGTGGGTAGACTGCAGAGATGCATAGCAGCTGCTCTGGCCTTCACGTGCCTGCCCTTGTTTCCATTCCTAGCACAGTATAGGACCCCCGAGCCCTGCCTGGGGTGGGCCAAAACAGACACCCCCCAAAAACCCTGCACTTTAAAAAAAAAAGGAGAAGCATTTATTTATTTGGAAAATGAGCTTGAAGCAAAGATGGTGTTTTTATTCTAAAGGGAAAATATATATATATATTCTGTATTTATAAAAAATATATATGTATAGAATATATTTTATGTATTATGTATATTTATATATATTGTACACACATGTATATGTATATATATTTTACATAATATATGGATTAAATTTTGAAGTTTTAATATTAAAAGTAAGTTTTACTTTTATCCCAACTACTTTTTTTTTTTTTTTTTTTTTTGCTTTTTGGTCACACCCGGCAGCTCAGGGGTTACTCCTGGCTCTGCACTCAGGAATTACTCCTGGCGGTGCTCGGGGACCATATGGGATGCCGGGATCGAACCCGGGCCGGCACAGGCCAGCTGCGGCCAAAGCAAACGCCCTACCCGCTGGGCTATTGCTCCGGCCCCCAACTACTTTTTAATGATAGTTGTTCTTGTCAGTTTTTAAGGAACACATCAAACTTAGCTGTTTGCATCGGGAAGTATCCATGTTTATACACATGTCAGATATGCATGCTTAACATAGTCATCCCACCATATTTCTTATGCTGTAATCACTCATGATGGATTGAATCTATTTTTGTGTATATACGCTTTTAAGAGCCTGATCGCCTATGTTGGTTTTTCCTAAGAGACATGTCAAGAAGCTCAAACTTTAGATAGTATGAAAGTAGGCTTTTGTTAAAAATTAAAGATTATCCTTGATTCAGTGAGTCTTAAGTGTATGTCAGTAATCTGCAGAGATTATGATATGGTTAAACATAAGGATTTTGGATTTGAATACATGCATTTTCATGCAACTCTTTCACTTAAATAACTATAACTTTGGGTAGATTACTTAATGGTTCTTTTTCTTTTTGGGTCACACCGGAAATACTTGGGTTATTCCTGTCTCTGCACTCAATAATTACTCGGGGAGGTGCGTGGGAAACCATGTAGGATGCCAGGGATCCAACCTGTGTCGGCTGCATGCCAGGCAAACACTACCCATTTTGTACTGTCGCCTCCAGTCCCACTTACTGGCTCCATCTTTGACACCACATCTGGTGTCCAGAGCCCCGTGAGTACTGGAATTCCCCACCCTTAGCACTGAGACCCCCTAGTGTGGCCCAAACACAACAAAATGAATCTCTCTCTGTTTCTAATGAGATTAATAATAGTACCTAACTGATAGGTACTATAGTTATAAAGATTAAATAATTGAGCTTACTGTTTATTCGCACTATTCATGTTTTTCAAATATGTATGCCAGATGTTGCAGAAAAAAAATGTTTTAATAAAACAGACTCAAATTATGTAAAAGTAATAACATTTAGAAAAGAAGATATCAAATGACAAACTAATTACCTTCTCTTTAGTGTTCAGGAGAATTTAAATTGTGTGGAGAATCAAAAAAAAAGATTAAAAGCTGCAATGAGGGGCCAGAGTGATAGCACAGTGGGGAGGGCATTTGCCTTGCGCACGGCCCACCCGGATTCCATCTCCAGCATCCCATATGGTCCCCCGAGCACCGCCAGGAGTTGTTCCTGGGTGCAGAGCCAGGAGTAACCCCTGAACATTGCTGGGTGTGACCCAAAAAAGAAAAGAAAAAGCTGCAGTGAAAGCCAATTAAAAATTGTCTTGGGGCCGGAGCGATAGCCCAGCGGGTAGGGCGCTTGTGCTTTGCACGCAGCCGCCCATGCCGGCCCAGGTTCGATCCCCCGCATCCCATATGGTCCCCCGAGCACTGCCAGGAGTAATTCCTGAGTGCAGAGCCAGGAGTAGCCCCTGAGCCTTGCCGGGTCTGGACCTAAAAAATAAATAGATAGATAGATAGATAGATAGATAGATAGATAGATAGATAGATAGATAGATAGACAGACAGACAGACAGACAGACAGACAGACAGACAGACAGACAGACAGACAGACAGACAGACAGACAGACAGACAGACAGACAGACAGACAGACAGACAGACAGACAGACAGACAGACAGACAGACTGGGAGAATGGAGAAAGCCCTTAAAAAAATTGTCTTGAGTGTATATTAGTGTTTATTATTGACCTTAATGCTTTTCCAACAAGTGAAATTTTTGAAATAATAGAATATTTGGCTATATTTTATAAGTTGCTAAATCTCATCATTAAGCAGTAAGAATTTGCAGAGGAGTAAACCATGTAATATTATTTGCACCCTTTTTTTATTGAATCACTGTGAGAAACAGTTACAAAACTGTTCATGATTGAGTTTTCATCATACAATGAATGCTCCAGCACCCATCCCTTCACCATTCACCAGTGTACATTTGCCACAATCAGTGTTCCCACTTTCTGTCCTGCCACCCATGTCCCAGCCTGCGTTTATGGCAGAGTTCTCTCTCTCTCTCTCTCTCTCTCTCTCTGCCTCCCTTCCTCCCTCCTTCTCCCCTTCCCTCCCTCCCTGTTGCACCCATGTTTTAACAAAGGGGAAGCTTATGTATGCCATACAATAGTATTATGCCAGATTATACAGTTGGCATATATAGGGCAATCCTTGTTGGATTTTTGTTGGTTGTTGTTGTTGTTGTTGTTAGTATTGCAAATTAGCATTTATCATATTTTGATTTATGATTTATATCAGATTTATGTTACCTATGAATGTTAAGCTGACTTGTTGATTTTTCTTATTTTATGAGATTGTTAGCCTTTGATTTAATATTTTCAAATGCTGTAATGAATTCTTTTGCATACAGTTACAATGGTTATAGAAAATATTTTTAAAACCTTAGTATTTTTTAAAGTAATATATTAAAATCCCTAATGAATTTATTAAATAGTTTAAGAGCCTTAGTTCCCATGAGTCTACTTTTCATTGATAACCAACATCTTTCATGTAATGTGTACACTAACCCTGTTTCAAATGTGTGATGTGTCCAAAAAGTTTGCTGTATTTCTTCAACTAACCAGTGGAGAAGCTAAGTGATTTTTATTTCACAATAAACCACAACCTTCAAAGTAAGAAAACATTGATACCAAATAATGTTAATTTTTAACTGCTTCAATGTTGAGGACCTTTTGATTTTATTTTTTTTGAATTGCTACTTCTAAATATGAATATATTCAACTTAAGCTATCTGTTTCACAACTGAATGGGTTTTTACTTCTCTGTTAAAATACTTTTAGTTTATAAACTTGTGCATTGAGAGAAGTATGTGTTTTTAATTATATAATAGTAAAAAAAGTTTTTATAATCTTTTTTTCATGTCACACATGATTTCTTTATTTTCAGGTTTTGAAGTAGTCATTATAGCAGGTACAGTGACCATAAGAAGTGAAAAAGAATTTTTCTGTATTCGTAGTTTTAATAGATGTTATGTAATTTTGTTTAAATGTAATATAAACCACAAGTTTACTTTTTTTTCTTACAATATTTATAATAAATGAGAGAATTGTATGGTAGTGAGTATGACTCATTTTTTAGGATGTTTAACTTTCCTGTGTGGTTTTTCTCTTTTGCTTTTCAATGTAACTTATACATTATTTTATATCTGTATGTTATCTTATGTCCTATTTTGAGCAGATGAAATTTGTGTCTCTCAAAACTATTGAACTTATTGTGCCCAAAGGGCATAGTTCTAGTTTAAGTAGGGATGAAGTAAAAATGATTTCTTGCGTAATTTGTAATTTTCACAAGTGTGATCCTGGAGTTCTTTCCCTTTCTACTGAGCTTTTTCTTGTATACGGGAATGTATACACACATTCCTCCCTCAAGTTTGAAAAGAGAGCCTTTTAATATTTACCATTTATTTATCATTTAATAGAAATAAAAGCTTAGGTATAAATTAAATGCCGAAGCTGTCATACATGTTCAGTTCTCGTGGCTTTTTGTTTTGTCTAGAAAGGTTCCCGTGTAAAGAGTGGAATATTGTAGGAGAATGAATCCTAGTTCCTAGGCCTTTACTAGTGTCTAAAGTCACTCCGTGTCCTAATTAGCTTATATATGAATTAGAGCTGTTCTAGTTTAGGATGATATTTGAATCTATTTGGCCATATTTTGGTTTCTCTCAACTCTAAGATTTATGATTTTGTGGTTCTGCCACGGGTTGCATAAAATGAAAGCTTAACTTGAGTGAGTATGACATCTTTAAAGAGGTTCTTCCTTGGGGATCAAACCCTTGTTGACCAACCAAACACCTCTCTTGAGTGTTAATAGAGTAACTGTAATCCAAGCTGCTTGTGAGCTTTATTACCCCTGGGGCTCTATGACTCAGCTAATGTTTTTCAGATTCAAGGTAATAATTAGGACGTTTTAATAAGGTATTTTTCTTTGTTTCAAAAATGCATCTGTTTTCATGGTGAACTTTTTTCCTTTAGGTTTGTTTTTAAAGAAAAGTACTATTGAAGTTAAGTTTTTTTTTTTTTTAGATATTTCTTTTTTTTTTTTTTTTTTTTATTATACCACCGTGAAACACACAATTACAAAGGTGTTCATAATTGGTTCTTGGTAATACAATATTCCAGCACCCATCCCTCCACCAGTGCCCCATTTCCACCACCAATGTACCCTCCCCGCCCGTCCCCCACCCGCCTTAATAGCAGGTACCCCAGTTTCCCTCTCTTTCTCTCTCTATCTCTCTCTGTCTCTGCATCTCTCTCCCTCTTATTTTACACATTATGGCTAGCCCTGCAGATATTTAGAGTTTGTCACTTAAGTCTCTTTGTGTATATTCAGTGGTGATGAAGTTAAGTTTAAAGGCCATGTGGATACCTACCTTGCATGTACAAAAGAAGAAATCAGTTTGGTGTATATGACAGAGTTGACATAAATCAGACTTTTCCCTTTGATACAGTCAAAGTTTCAATTATGTGTCTATGTATAATAACTTTCTAATATTATTTGTACGTATATATCACAGGTGTTAGATGTCAAGGCATTTGAATATAACCTCAAAATACTGCTGTTTATATTTTGATTCTCAAATTCAGCAAAATCTCTTTATATCATTCTTTTTAAAGAATGTTTGTCTTATCATTTTGCATTTAGTATTCCATTCCCAATTAATTTAAAAACCTTTTCAGGGGCCGGATCGATAGCCCAGTGGGTAGGACGTTTGCCTTGCATGAGGCCTGCCCATGCTGGTGAGGATCAATCCCCAGCATCCCATATGGTCCCCTGAGCACCCCCCAGGAGTAATTCCTGAGTGCAGAACCAGGAGAAACCCCTGAGCATTGCTGGGTATGACCCAAAAAAGCAAAAAAAAAAAAAAATCTTTTCAGATGCTCATACTTAATATATATATTTCCTTAATGTGCATATTTGTAATTCTTACTTAATTATTTCTGCGCAAAAATTTGAATCTGCATACGATATCTGGGAACTTGCTAGAAGTACAAAATTCTAATTTTCTCTTCAAAACTCTTAAAACTGAAGACTTACTTTTCAACAAGATTTTCAGTTTATTCTTACACTAAAGTTTCAGGAGCACTAATTTTGACTAATGAGATAAACCACCTATAATTTATTTTTATGGCTCTTAAACTATGGAAGTTATTTGTGATTGGAATTCAGCATTTTTACCTATTCCTTTATTTTTACTTTATTTTTGGTTTTGGGGGCCGCATCTTGTGGAGCTTGGAAGTTATTCTCTGGTGGTCTCAAGGAATCATGCAGTGCCAGGATCGAACCTAGGAGCTCTGCACGCCAGAACTGTGCTTAGACCTCTGAGTTACCTACTTCACCCTAAATGGAATATGAAACTAAATGGACTATAAAATATATATTGATTTTACATTTAGTCGCTAATTAAAAGATCTAAAATGTTTAGGATGTTTAGTTATGGACGTATTGCTGTCAGTTTCTGCAAACTACATGAACTATATTCCCTTATTTTTTGTGTAGAGACTAACTTAAAAAGTTCCTCTGTGCTTTGCTATATAGAAATATACGCTATAATATTAACTCATCAGCAAGTTCAGTGGACAGGGTTGTAGCCATCTGCAGGTTCTGGCAGATTGCCATGTTAGTCGTAAAAGCAGATTATACAGTGGGAAATGTAGCTTCCACTGAGTAATTAATAACATAAAAGGACCAGTATTATACTGTCTGTATAGTCATCATAGAAGTGGAAATGTTCTCGACTTCTGGAGTCACTCCGTAGTTCTTGACCAATAGCCTCTCTCTTTAAGTAGCTCGAGAATTTGGCAGATGGTAACTTGCGGTTACTGTTCTACTGTATTGTTGTATTTTTTATGAAACTTTAATTTGGGCACTTAGAAATATTTTCCCTGCATTGTCAAGTCTGAGTTTGAAATTTTGGAGATATTTTTAGTAAGCAATTATTTTTTTGTGGCAAATCAATAAATCAGGCCCTAGGTTCAATCACAGCATTTCAAAAGAATGATAATACCCAATATAACTTTTACTATTCTGGTCATTTTTTTTTTAGTCAATTCAGTCAAACTATATTGTGATTTTTGTATGTCTTAAGCATGTTAGCCATTCTTCCTGTTTCATCCAAAATAGGAAGTCTAAGGTGCTCCTATTTTAATCACTAAGAATTGTGTTTGTACCTAGTGTTTTTCTTTCTTTTTTAAGAGCATGTCATTTAAGAGAACAGTGCCCTTTAAAGAGAAGTTAAAAAAATAGAAGGCTTATAAAATTAAGTGAATTAATGGTTTTATAAGTTGTTTATTATTTTTGGTTATCACACTATATAAAATTATAAGGCTTTCATTAATCTAAATATTTCCCTCTATATGTTCTTGCTGTTTTTGATGTATAAATCTAATTCTTCTAACAGTAGGTGTTTTAAAATTAGGAGCTTAAATTAGCTTAGGAAAAAAACTTAAAATACTGAACTGATCAGAAAGCAGTACAATTTTAAAGTAAATGTAAAAAAAATAAAAAATAAAGTAAATGTAAATACTAATATTTTTGTTGTTGCTGACATTTCTGTGTTTCAAATTTTTATAACTACAGTAAACTAGCTTGAGTATTAATAACTAAAAATCAGTTATTTTGGTTATTTACTACCTTGCCAAGGTTAAATAAAATGAACCACACAATTATGAAGAAGTTGATTCTGAGGAGATGTTTTGAGAAGACGATTTAAGATCGCAGTAAGAATGTGTGCTTAGGAGCTAGAGAGATAGTCCAGTGGGTAAAGCACTTTCCCTACGTGTGTCTGACCCAAGTTTGATCCCATAACCTCATGTGATCCCCAGAACCTGCCGGAAGTGATCCCTCAGTGCAGGGACAGGAGTAAGACCCAAAGCACAGCTGGGTGTGGCCCATACCTCAACACACACACACACACACACACACACACACGTTTCACTCATTTCTTTGACTATTTCATTAACATAGTTGAAATCCTGTATTACCAATTTTAGCAGCAGCGGTTCACTTTGTAAATCTTACAGCTGGGAAACCTCAGCAAAGGATGAAATTCTGCAGGGATGCTCGTCTCACCTATTAGGACACTGCCAAGTGAAATATTCCCCAAAAAGTGATTCAGTGACCTGTCAGATCTGCAATGAATTTCCAGATCTTTGTCATTCTGGGCTGAAAGTTAATAATAACGTTAAGAAACTTACCTGAATTACAAAACTCACAGGTGGGGGTATGGGTGAAACCACCAATGTTGAAATTTCAGCTTTTATACTAAGCCTGAAGTTCATACACCATAACAAGTAAATGTCTTAAAATATAAAATGCAGAGCTTTCTTTGCTTTTTTTTTCCTTTTTTTTTTTTTTTTTGCTATTACAAAGACAATTGTGAATTCAGTGTGTGTTAAAACAATTTCTGTTACCACATTTTGGGTGTTTTATATTATGTGTTATCAAGCTGTGTTTTTGTGTTTTATTTTAGCTTATTTGCACTAATCTTGATGAACTCAGGGAATTAATCACAAAAATCGAGAATGAACTCAAAGATCTGGAAAACAGTAGAAAAAAAATCGGTAGGTGTTGATCCAAAAGTTCTATATATTATTGTCAGCATTAAAATTTATTCCTGCTTTTTTTTTTCTAAAGCTTCTTTCCCCCCACCCTCCACCCCTGGTTCTCCTGGATTACATAAAAATTTGCAATGAAAAATAGAAACATTGTTTCTTTACTTCTACTGTGTGGTCTAGTTTTCCTTCTTAAGAGATAGAAAATTGTGCCCTGAGCAAGTAAATCAATTTTGTTTGCCTGATCAGGTATAGATTAGATATTTCCCAACTGTCCTAGTTCATTGTTTCCTGACTGGTAGTTTTTTGCATAATGTTTACCTTGCAAATATTCTTAATAATTATATTATTCTAATGGAAGATTTACTGCTTAGTAAAATATTATCTATGACATAAATAGCAGATGGAAATCTTTTAATCATACCTCAGATGGTTTTGATACATGCTTCATAACATCTTTTAAGAATCTTACCAGCTGAAATCTTTGCTTTCACTATATAGTTAAATTTACAATCCACCTTTGTTCTTGAGAAAATAGAGTATTAAGGACATTATATTCAGTCAACTCTTGGTAAAACATTTATTAAATCAGTAATGTCCATTTAACTGATATTTATAGTTTGGTTAAGTCACAGTTTTGAAATACAATTACATGCCAATCAATAATTGGGGAAAACTTTAAAGATCTATAAAAATCATTATTAAACGATAACTTTCAGTCCCTAGGATTGTCATGAAGCCTTTTTGTTTAGAACTTGTTAATTTAGAATTATGTATAAAATAAGGTGATGCAATGAACTTCATATCAGATTTGTAGCAGCCTTTTCTTTATAGGCTGTTAGAAAAAACTTGTTGGTAGCATTCTGAAGGGAGAGACAAATACCATAAAAGTACAATCTACTGAATTTATTTAACACAGGGATAAAGAAAAAAACCTTACAGATCGCAGAAGTGTCTCATATGATACCCCTGAGAAATATCAGTATAACCTCAGAGAGTTATTCTAATAATTATGGCCAGCAATTAACAAGTAAATATGAAATTCAATATGCAATCTGAGAATGCAGGAAAGTACTCATTTATAACAAGGGTATAAACCATTTTTAACCCATTTTTAATGAAAAAAATGTTAAATGTTTAAATGTTAAATGTTTTAATTTTTTAATTAAAAATGGGTTAAAAATGGTTTAATGGGTTAAAAATGGTTTACACCCTTGTTTTTTTATAATATGTATGTTTGGTATATTGAGCAATTTTGATATAAAATATCACATGGTATTTTAAATTTAATTTCAAAGTTCTGAGCATTTATACTGAAATAATTTCTTCAGAGTTTAAAACTATATGAGAGGGCATGAAACATACTAGAGCATGTAGGGCAGTTGCCTTGCACAGGGACCAGCCCTGCTTCGGTCCCCAGCACCCCCATAGGACCCCCCAAGCCCTCCAGGAGTGATCCCTGAGTACCACCAGGTATGGTCCCAAAACCAAAATAAATGATAATAGATACCATTTTCTCATGAAGTGGTGATTCTTCATACTCTTAACTGGAAAGACTCTTTTAGTTAGGTGTTATTTACTTTTTACAGAAGTTATTTGTATTTAGCAATCTATGATTTGTAACTGAACAGAATTCTAATAAATTTGCTGATTTTATGTTGCCGTTAAATATAACTTATAAATCTTCATTTGTTTTTCCACATTTAAAAATTAGGCTTTTATTATATGACTAATTCAGTAATTTCTTGAAGAATGCTAATTCTAAGCATCACTTATTTTTTGTACCTATGACATGTATTATAAAAGACTTTTTTTTTTTTTTTTTTTTTTTTGCTTTTTTGGGTCACACCCGGCAATGCTCAGGATTACTCCTGGCTCTGCACTCAGGAATTACTCCTGGCGGTGCGCGGGGACCATATGGGACGCCGGGATCGAACCCAGGCGGCCGCATGCAAAGGCAACGCCTACCTGCTGGGCTATCGCTCCGGCCCCATAAAAGACTTTTTAAGGGGACCAGAGCTATAGCCCAGCAGGTAGCGCTTGCCTTGCATGCAGCCGACTAGGATTCCATCCCCGGCATCCCATGTGGTCCCCCATGCCAGGAGTGATTCCTGAGCGCAGAGCCAGGAGTAACCCTGAGCATCGCTGGGTGTGACCCAAAAAGCCAACAAAAAAAAGACTTTTAAGCATCCTTGGGCTCTTTGATAAAGCCACCCTCCTCACTTCAGTGGGCTATATGAAGCATAATCATGGACCCTCCTCCAGAGGAACAGATAGAAGAGCAGTGAAAGAGCTGTAAATCAGAAGCATTCGATACTGTGCCGTGGAGATGTGTTGATGAGCCAAGACTACATTCACGGTTTAACTAATTAGATCTTTGTGTCTCTAAATTTTTTTTACTTGCCTATGACTCCAGATTTTTATCTGTTTTCTGCCACTCAAGAAGCAAATTCTTAGCACTATATTCATGATAATCCCTACGAAGATTACAGTCTAGATGCAGGCTGTTTGCCTTTCAGTTAAACTAAAATGAAAGGTACTTTTTATAAGCAGATGATCCCAACCCTTGAAGTAGCCACACAGCATAACAGAAATAAAGTTTGTGTTTTGTTTTTCCTTTCTGTTGTTTTGTAATAAGTAACACTGAGTGGGGAGGGGCTAGTTCTAGGCATCAGCTTTATTGAACATTAAAGTTAACCCTGAATACCAGTTTACTTACCTAGCATCATTTGGGAATAGGATGTTCATTTAACTGAATTTATAGATAACTGAAACTTAAATTTTCAACCTAAAGCTCTAATTTTTATTATTTATTACAAAACGTCCTTATCTCCTGTAATAGTTTAAACACAGTTTAAACTGCTTTGGTGACCACTACATCATCATTATGGATATCCATAGCTGCAGATACCCTAAAAGTTGATGTCAGTAACTCTGATTAAACATTCACCAAACTATGCTCCGTATTTTGAAGGTTTTTATTTGCTTATCTATTATTTGTTTGTCTCTTTATTGTCAGTCTGTCATTTCTTATGTGGTCTATATATTTTCCCTGTTACGCTATTGATTAGAAAGCAAGTGAATATACTGAATTGGGTCCATGGTAAGGACCTTTGAGGGACTTTCTTGGTAATGCTAATACATAAATTTGGTGATTCGAGAAGCCATTTTCATTGATTCCTTGCTTTGTGGGCAAAGTATAATACTTGTAAGAGGATGTTAGGTGCTATCAAACTAAAATTGAATGTAAAATTCTCATTATTAGCAACTATCGTGTTTATGGCGATAGGTCCAAAACAGAATATATTCCCTAGAAGTGTATGATAGTCACTAAAGCCATTACTGAGGATGAATTAGTTATGTGTTAAAACACTTAACATGGATATTCGCAGAAACACTGCCTTAAAGTGCTTCTTCTAGGGCCTTTCCAGGCCCTCTTTTCTACCAAGGAAACAGGATTGTTTACCATTGCCTTACTCTTTTACAACATTACTTTTAAAAGCTTTCTTTGATCACATTTGCTCTTGGTCACTGCATGGTCTCCAGAACATCACCGGGGCCACGCACTCCTGGTTATGGCCCCCCCAAACAGACAAACAGAAAGCTTTGTACGGGCTAGGGTGTGAATCGGCGGCAGAGCACAGGCCCCCATGAGCAGAGCCGAGTGCCCATCCACACAGCACCACTGGCTTTGGCCTCCCACAGCAGCTTGTTGTTGTTTTTGAAAGGCTTTCTTGGGGAGCAGGAGGAGATTCAGAGGGTTGGAGCACATGTTTCACATGTAGGTGTCCCAGGTTTGGTCCCTGGCATTCATTTGGTGTCTCCCAAGCACTACCAGGAGCAATCCAGAGCACCAACTTGGAGGTTTTGCTATTGAGCTATTCACTATATTGCAAATTTTATGCTCTTTCAAGTCTGGATTCTTTTTTCTTGCAAGAATAATAATATTGATGGTTAATAATATAAGAAGATAAAGATGTTTTAATTTTCTTGAGTTTTCTGTACTTGATCGCGTTACTTCATTTAGGGTTTTATTCAAAACAGACACCAGCCTATAGATTCTGAAGTCTTATACCTGATAAGTCTTATACCTCAGATTTGTTTAAAGAATGGTTTTCTAGTTGAGATAAACAAAGGTACGTAATTTGACAATATTTTAAATTTTTTGTCTTTCTCATTTTAATATAGAATTTGCTAGTGATCTAAAGAGAAGTCATAGCATCTTATTGGTTATATTTTTTATATTCATAGTATTTAATTGGTAAGAGATAAAATTTGCATTTTGCTTATTTGGAAATGTTTTTTGTTAACCTGTATTTATTTTCCAGAAAAATGGAACTGATGATAATTTTTTATATCATACTGTTTTTTTTAAATGTATTCAGCACTGTTGCTTTCTAAATGAAATTAGGATCTTAGACTTCTAGGATTAGTTCTAATATCTGAATTTCCCACATGAGCCTGTTTTTCTCACATCTGTTTGTTTTCCATCATAGTTTAGATTTTCACTAAACTATTTCAGTGCTATTTCCTTAATAAGAAAGATCCATAGAGATTAGGTACTAAAGTGTAGCAAGTTAGCAAAATCTATTTTTTTTTCTTTTTGGGTCACACCGGCGATGCTCAGGTGTTATTCCTGGCTCTGCACTCAGGAATTACTCCTGGCGGTGCTTGGGGGACCATATGGGATGCGGGGATCGAACGGACCAGTGCAGGCCGGTCGCATGCAAGGCAAACCCTACCCGCTGGGCTATCGCTCCAGCCCCTAGCAAAATCTATTTATTTTTTTTTCCATTGAACATTTTTTTCACAGTTCCAAAAATGTTTTTATTTATTTTTATTTATTTATTTATTTTTAATTTTTTATTTTTACAATTACAAAGATATACAATTAAAAAGTTCATATTTGGGTTTTGGTCATACAGTGTTCCAGCACCCATCCCGCCACCAGTGCCCATCTCCCACCACCAACGTCCCCAGTTCCCTCCCCACTCCCCCAGCCCTGCTCCATGGCAGGTTCTTTATTTCTTTCCATTTCTCTTTCTTTCTCTTTTCCTTCCCTCCAGACTATGGATTACAGAACATACATTAAAAGGGTTGTCATGTGTATCTTTTTGCCTCTATTTAATGCTCAGTTCTAGGTTGGCATTAGTACCCTTGACAATTAAAAAAGAAACGAGCACCGAGCAATAGTCCAGCGGGTAGGGCGTTTGCCTTGCACGCGCCGGCCCATGCCGGCCAGGGTTCAATCCGGTATCCCATATGATCCCCGAGCTCTGCCGGGAGTGATTCCTGAGT
Organism: Cryptotis parvus; assembly: GCA_021461705.1. NCBI lineage: Eukaryota > Metazoa > Chordata > Mammalia > Eulipotyphla > Soricidae > Cryptotis > Cryptotis parvus. Next base: position 45,760 of record JAJIBD010026783.1, read on the forward strand.
CCAGAGCCAGGAGAAACCCCTGAGTATTGCCAGGTGTGACCCAAAAAGAAAAAAAGAAAAAGAAAGAAACATATCTGCATGATAAATGATAGTCTCAGTGTAGGAAAAATGAAACTAAGTGTGACTTCATATCTTTTCTAGTGTATTGGTCAGCAATTAAGCACCTCAACTGTGAGCAGACTCCAAGTATTTCTAATTCCATAATTCATATGTTAGGAAAACGATAAAATGGAGTTGGAGAGACAGTACAGTGGGCAGAGTACTTGCTTTGCATGCAGCCGACCGGGTTTAATCCCGACATCCCATTTGTTTCTGAGTAAAGTCAGGAGTAACCTCTGAGCATCGCTGGTTACGGCCCAAAACAAAACAAAACAAAGCTATAAAAAATTACCTTTGGGGGGCCAGAGCAATAGCATAGCAGGTAGGCTGTTTGCCTTGCATGTGGCCGACCCAGGTTCAATCCCCGGCATCCCATATGCCCCACCCCCACCCTGCACCGCCAGCAGTAATTCCTGAGTGCAGAGCCAGGAGAAACCCCTGAGCATCGCTGGGTGTGACCCAAAAAGCAAAAAAAAAAAAAAAAAAATTACTTTTGCTCCAGTAATCTTACTCAGGGTTTAACTTCTATTTTTCCCACTCTGAAGTACCCTATCCCTAAAAAAGAGAAAGTAATTTGTACATTGGTAGTTAAACAGACGGCTTCTGACAGTGGAAATTTGGAAAAACTTTTTTATATTCAGTAGTAGGCAGATGACTAGCCACACATTTAACATGGTGGTTTATCATATCGTAAAATAAAATATTTGAGGATCTTTGATATGTATGAAGATATTTTTTAAACTGTTAAAATTTTAATTTTAAAACATCCACCAAATGTGCGTAATTATTACAGAATATAAAGATTGACACTAAAGAGAATTGGGTAGGATTTTTAAATAATTCGTAAAATTAATTACTGTATCATGTAATATAAATTAATCTCTATCTTGTTCTTATTTAAATTCATAAAACAATAATAAAATTCTGTTGCCTCACCAAAAGTTGTACATTAGTTTAACCTAACAGAGAAATCAGCAGCTTAGACGAGAGGCAGTGATGCCTCAGTCTGAGTTACAGACTTCTGTATTAGGCAGTAACTATTGGTGATTTTGCTGTTTATATCCGACACTCTCAAGTGATAGTCCAGCGGGTAGGGCATTTGCCTTGCACACAGCGGACCAGGTTTGATCCCCAACATCCCATATGGTCCCCGAGCACCCCCAGGAGTAATTCCTGAGTGCAGCGCCAGGAGTAACCCCTGAGCATTGCCAGGTGTGACCCAAAAAGAAAAAAATAAAAGACTGTGGCAATTGGAAGACATTTTTGGACATCAAAGTGGGATGTACTACAACCTAAGAAACAGACCAGCATTGCTGTAGTAACACATGACAGTTCCTGTAACCAACAAAATTATCTAGCCACAAAGACAGTTGTGCCAGATTTGCAAAACCCTGGCATAAGTCTGTATTTTATCTGTTGCTGCCAGTTTATGGGAGTAAACAAGTTTATATTTTGAAAGTTACTTTGAAATTAGGCAAATTATATATCATATTTAATGGAGAGTGTAATGTCATGTTCTTCTAATTCGGGTGTTAGATTGAGACTGTTTGATGGGATGTCAGTATTATTCCTTATCCTCTGTGAGTGTTCAATAGGGGCATTGACTTTACTGTTACATCATATCAACTCTAGTCTCATCCTGAACCCATTATGATTAATACTTCTACTAAGTATGTTCACTATTTACTTTTACCTATTATAGGAAATAACAAGTTGTATATGTGGTTGTTTTTGTATTTATAATTCATTTTCAGAAATGTGATCCATTCTTAAAAAGTAACTATATAGTAAAAAGAATGATTAATAGGTAATAGAAAAATATAGTCAGCTTATTTATTTACTCGCTTTAGTGAGTTTACATGAGCCCCCCCCACCCAACAAATCATAGTAAAATCTTGACGTAAGGAAGGCAGTGAAATTCTTACATGTTAATCTTATTTTCTGGTACTTACTAATAAAATTTTTATAGTGAATTTTTCTCTATTCCATATCCCATTTTCTAATGAGGTGTCAGATCAGTTTTCTTTTCATAGTCAAGTGTTTTAGAATACATTTAATTTACTGTGAACAAAGTTTGGTTACATTCAGTGTCCCAAAGATGCCCTAATTGACTTTAGTGGTAGATACAGTTAAAATATCCTCGGTTGGACCGGAGCGATAGTACAGCGGGTAGGGTGTCTCCCTTTCATGTAGCCAACCGGGTTCCATCCCTGGCATCCCATATGGTCCCCCAAGAACTGCCAGGAGTAATTCTGAGTGCAGAGCCAGTAGTAACCCCTAAGTATTGCCGGGTGTGACCCTAAAAGCAAAACTGTAAATAAGGGGCGGAGCGATAGCCCAGCGGGTAGGGCGTTTGCCTTGCTTGCGGCCGGCCCATGCCGGCCTGGCTTGGGTTCGATCCCGGCATCCCATATGGTCCCCTGAGCACCGCCAGGAGTAATTCCTGAGTGCAGAGCCAGGAGTAACCCCTGAGCATTGCCGGGTGTGACCCAAAAAAGCAAAAAAAAAAAAAACCCTGTAAATAAAAAATAAATAAATGCTATACGTGTGTGTGTGTCCTTAGTTCTCCTGGAAGGTAGTTTTAATTAAGTTTTGTGCTATTATGTATTTTTTTTTATTCCTGGATATTCTGGGAAATGATTTACTAACAGAACTGAAAACTCAGCAGTAGAAAGGCTTGGTATAAATCACCTTTAAGAGTCAAATTTAAAGCTTTATAAAAAATAATAGAACAGGTTCCAAAAACTGTTCAACAAATAGAATAAGCTTCTTTACTGTCTTAGTAACAGATTCTCATTTTATTAACTAGACAGATATTCAGTATTTTTTTTTGTACTATGTACCAGGAACTTGGTAGAGATCCAGGGATTAAAATAAAATCCTTTTTCCTAAAGGAATTCACATACAAAGCTTGAGAATTTATTACCAAAACTGGAAACAAGTTTTAAATATTTAAACTGCATTTCTCGTTCTATAAAATATTTCATGTTGTATTTTCAAATGTGTTCATTATTATTCAGAAGTCACTCCTCAGTGTTGATATATTGAATGTTTGTAACATCATCATGAACAACTTTGTAAACAACAGTGTTTATATGACGTATAAGAGGAAAATAAATTTTTTTAAAAGCCATCACTCAAGACATTTGCTCACTTTCCCTAATTATATGATTGTATTTGTTTGGTAATAGAGTGAATAAACAGATAACGTAATAACTTTATGACTAATCAAATATTAACATGATCAAAATAATAGTAAGATTGAAGGCTAGATGACAGGAATGTATGTGGAAAATAACGGAAAAGTGTCTCATAAGAAGAACAATGCTTAAATTGGCTTTACTCACTAAATTAAGAATGCATTGTCTTTGATTATCTATGGAAAGTTTTTTAGGTTTAGTTTTTATTTATTTATTTATTTATTTATTTATTTATTTATTTATTTTTTGCTTTTTTGGGTCACACCGGCGTTGCTCAGGGGTCACTCCTGGCTCTGCACTCTGGAACCACTCCTGGCGGCGCCGGGGGACCATTGGGATGCCGGGGATCAAACCGGGCCAGCACAGGCCGCCACGTGCAAGGCAAACGCCCTACCCGCTGGGCTATCGCTCCGGCCTCTAGGTTTAGTTTTTAATGGGTGATTTTTTGTTTTGTTTTTACGTTTAATAACTTCTCCAGGCTAGATTTTAACCCTCCTTATTAATGTGCTACTAGTAATTTTGCATAGTTTTCAAGAAACATAAGAAGAGGATATGAAACTTTTCTTACAACAGAAGTTGTAAGTAAAAGAGAAAGAAATGATTAGGTATTTTTAATCAGGGTATTCTCCACATGTCGTGAGTGTCGAGGACAAACCGATCTAAGAACAGTTCCTATGATAGCTTGAGCTTTATAGAGTGGCTTCTATAATTTGCCTTAAAAACCTGAATCACGTATCACATTTATTTAAATATCAAATATATGCAACATTCTAAACGTCTTGGGGGGTATTGGGGCATTTCTGGTGGTGTTCAGGCCTTACTCTTGGTGGGCTTGAGTGAGTGCTTACTCATGTGGCTACTCATTTGGGGGAACCATATGAGATGCTGGGGATTGAACCTGGATCAGCATGTGTAAGGCAAATATCCTACCTGCTTTGCTATTTCTCTGGCCCCTAAATGTCATATTTTCAAAGCATTAAGTAAATTTGTATTGTCTTTTATTTAGTAGTTAATACTTTCTGCTGACAATAGTTCTGGGAAATGGAATTTTTTTTCATGGGAGGCGAGATTTTGGGCCACATCTGATCGTGCTCAGGGCTTGCTTTGTGCTCAAGGATCACTCTTGGCAGGCTCAAGGGATTATATGAGATGCTGGGGATCAAACCCAGCTTTACCTCATGCAAGGCAAGCACCCTACCTACTATACTATCTCCAGCGCCTGGAAAATTAAATTTAAATCCATAATGAGTTCGAGGCCAAGAAATGGACCTTATGTCATTCTATGTTTTTTGCTTTATTGGAGAATATTTTGAAAATTTTGGCAAGACCCCAATGTATACTATAAAATGGAATGTGGAATAATCTCACTTTATTAGAGATGGAATCTCAAAAACTTTTAAATGAATATAAATATAGAATAAATCATTGCCTTTTGTAATCTGGGGAAGACTATAAAAACTTAAATGACTGAACACTATCAAACTTTCCTGCCATTTTCCCAAACACTATAGAAAACATGGGGAGAAAGATTCATTACATATTAGATGGAAAATTATTCCCAAATCTTGCAGAATTACAAAGGAGCCACAGGGGATAGTGAGATAATGTAGAGGTCAGTAGTTTATTCCTGGCTTATGGAGGTTCTGGAGTTTGAACCCTGTCCAGATGGCCTCCAAATACTTCGAGGTTTCCCTGGTGGCCACTGGCACCGCCTGACTGAGAACTGCATCATCCATCCGAGCACTGAGCCTTCCAGCCTGTTGGCTGAGCAGCCCCAGGTCCCGGAAGCGCTGCTCCGAAGCCGCTACTGCCTCCCTCCGAAACCTAAAGGAGCTGCCGTGCCCACAAGTGCTTCAAAATAGAAAAAGGTTCTGTGTGGAGCTGTGCGTTTACAGGTAGTAATTTTAATTAGGACAAAACATTTATTAATAGTAGCATGAAACACTAATATTTGTGGGGAAAAAAATAACAGGGCTGAAGAGATAGCTCAGGTGGTGGAACATCTCTGCAGCATGTTTAAGGTTCCGTAAGTACCACACGTCCTCCTTCCCGAGCACCACGGGAGCACTGATCCCGCAGGCCCGCCACGTACTCTTGGACTGAGCACTGGCTTTGCTCCGTGTGACCCCTATAAAAAAAAAAAGACAAAAAAAAATACAGAAGCAGATCTTAGGCATGCAATTGGGTAATAAAAGATTCCCATTCAGAAAAGTTTGATGTGTTTTAGGAACATTACTGCAATTTTTTAAACTTCTTTGCATCTAAAGAGATGTCAAATTAATTAAATTTTGCATTTCATTTTTTAATTAAATTTACTTATGGGGCTGGCGGAGAGTATGGTGGATAAGGCACTTGGGTGATTGCACTTGGTTGATTAGGATTTCTAGCACCACGTGTATTCTGAGCACTGCCAGGTGTAATCTCTGGGTGCAGAGTCAAGCGTACCCCAAGCATAGCTGAGTATGGCCCCAAAACAACAACAATAGAAATTTACTTGCATCATTTGAATTATTAAGTCTACTCTTTATTAGGTATTGTGAATAAGCCAGAGAAAGTAAAAGGTACCCCTGGTCTTCAGTTTTTTTGGAACTTTACCCTCTGATGATGCCAAATGTACCATTACTTAGTTCAGAGTTGGCTGTGAATTACTTGAGAACCCACCAGGTAGAGATTTGAATTGACTTTGCCCCCACTAACATATTGAAAGGGATCAAATTTAAATACTCAGCCAATGGTTAATTTCCAGTTCACAGTTCTTTCTTCTTTGTAAATGAAAATGTTTACTTTATACTGTTAAATTTCCTTCCCTAGTAATGGTACTGCTTCTTAGGATTGTGACCCGTCATCTGTGGTTTTCCTCTGCAAAGCCGAAGAACATGAAAACTTCCATATCAATCATCAGTGAAGTAGTTGCCTTCGTGCTGGCTAGTTAAACGATAATATAGAATTGTAATGGGATATTCATGTTGTTTAATGTGGGATGCCTTTAAAATAAAGTACTTCATATTGCCACATTTAAGTTTGAAAATTGTTTTAAGGGGCCGGAGCGATAGTCCAGCGGGTAGGGCGTTTGCCTTGCACACAGCTGGCCAGTGCCGGCCCGGGTTCGATCCCTGGCATCCCATATGGTACCCCGAGCACTGCCAGGAGTAATTCCTGAGTGCAGAGCCAGGAGTGACCCCTGAGCTTTGCCGGGTGTGACCCAAAAAAGCAAAAAAAAAAAATTGTTTTAAATTTTTTTCTTATAATCATCCATGCATTTCACTGTATTGTCAAGCTGGAACTTTTGCAATGACCAACAAAACTAATATGTTTTTTATGTGTACAAAAATAGGCATTTATATGCATTTATTTATAAACATGCAACCTATATAGATTATACATATACCATCACACATATGACACATATACATACGCTATAGGTTCTATTGTGATTGTAAAAGAATGCTACTAAATATATTATTACAGTTCCATTTACTATTTCTTAGATTAATGAAAACATTTAATTCTTAAAATAATGATAATTTTTTTTTATTTTTAAAATTACAAAGATATACAATTAAAAAGTTCATATTTGGGTTTTTGGTCAAACAGTGTTGCAGCACCCATCCCGCCACCAGTGCCCATCTCCCACCACCAACGCTCCCGGTTCCCTCCCCCTCCCCCAGCCCTGCTCCATGGCAGGTTCTTGATAATTTTAATTGCCTTATAGTTTTACACATATTATTACTTCAAATTACTTGCAACTAATCTTTGGATATTGGCAATGGTTTTTAAAATTTTTTTGTTTTGAGGCCACACCCAGCTGTGCTCAGGGCTTACTCCTCGCTCTGTGCTCAGGAATCACTCCTGGTGGTCTCTGGGGACCATCTGGGATGCTGAAGATGAGGCGGGTCATGGGCATGCAGGGCTAGCTCCCTACCAACGGCTCTCACTCTCTGGTCACGGGCATGCAGGGGCTAGCTCCCTACCAACGGCTCTCACTCTCTGGTCACGGGCATGCAAGGCTAGCTCCCTACCAACGGCTCTCACTCTCTGGTCACGGGCATGCAGGGCTGGCTCCCTACCAACGGCTCTCACTCTCTGGTCTCGGGCATGCAGGGCTAGCTCCCTACCAACGGCTCTCACTCTCTGGTCACGGGCATGCAGGGCTGGCTCCCTACCAACGGCTCTCACTCTCTGGTCACGGGCATGCAGGGCTAGCTCCCTACCAACGGCTCTCACTCTCTGGTCACGGGCATGCAGGGCTAGCTCCCTACCAACGGCTCTCACTCTCTGGTCACGGGCATGCAGGGCTAGCTCCCTACCAACGGCTCTCACTCTCTGGTCACGGGCATGCAGGGCTAGCTCCCTACCAACGGCTCTCACTCTCTGGTCACGGGCATGCAAGGCTAGCTCCCTACCAACGGCTCTCACTCTCTGGTCACGGGCATGCAGGGCTGGCTCCCTACCAACGGCTCTCACTCTCTGGCCCCGGCAGTGGTTTTCCAGGGAGATCTCTTTGTATCGGGATATGTTGAACAAGAACTCAGCCTATAAACATATATTTTATCATGATTTATATTAATCTGCTCTCACAGCATGTTTATAAATAGAAACATGCATTTTTTTAAGCATTCATGCTTTGATTGTACATATCATGTCTTGTTTTCAATTGTTTTTATCTTTTAGGGCTCGGGTGTATGATCCCAAACGTTGCTCAGGAGACTAGGGCCCCTCCCAGAAACTCTCAGCTCACCTGTGTGCCTGTTGAGTGAGAGGGCTCGAGGGGGTGCTAGTCAGGATCCGGACTGGCTGGGTTACCAGCACCCCAGCCGGCGTGGGGCCTCCACTGCCACACCCACAGTCTTCGGGAGCTGTGTGGGACTGGGAAAGGCGTGTGGCTTAACCCCTGTGTTAGCTCTCTGGCTCCTGTTCTGGGCTCAGAAAAGAGTCTGTCATCAAAGTAACACTCTCAGTTTGAAATATAATGTTTTGTGTATATATGATTAAAATTTTTCGTGTATTTTGTTTCAGTGTAGTGTTAGAAGAAAACGTGGTTTGTATAAGCAAGTTACTTTCAGTTTAGCATTCAGAATATTTAAATACCTTAAAGTGTGCAAAGATGTGTCCATGGTGATGAGACTGGAATTTATCTTCCTCTGTCTTCCCTGAGGTGTCCAGTGTCCTCAGCACATACATTGCCCACTCCCTCTCCTTGTCAGCCCCAGCCAGCACTGTGCTGGCGTTCTTCCACCCCTCCCCGTTACTGCGACGCTACAGAGTTGTAAGTTTCCCTCCCCCTTGTGTCACACATAGACTCAGCTTTTCATTTCACAATATTGTGTAGTTTCGTAAGTTTGTTTCTTTAGTTATTAATATATCACATGTAAAAGCTTATAAAACTGCATAATATAATAAAGGGCTGATCTTGTGACCATAGACCAACTCCTGTTGGTAGTAACCCCTGTAAGTTTATAAAACCCCCACTGTTTGTCATTTGGCACTTTCCGGAAAGGGAGGTGGCAATGGGCAGCTGCTGCGGGCATTGGACGAGGAATCCCGAAGGTGAAGGTGAGCTTCCTGTGGGCCGCCTGAAAGCCGGACTCTATAGTAAATTCATAAATAGCATTACTTTTTGAAAGTTGCCATCATCAGATGTAACAGACTGTTAATTCCCATAGGTATAAACCGGTTTAAAAGGTCCGGATTACATTTCTATGGATCTGACTAAGTGTAACAGCATCCTTTCCTGTCTCCCATTTCTGTGCTTCATCTACTTAAGTTCGTGTCCAGTAGCACTGTGAATTGTTTTGCAACCCCTGTACCTCATTAATCCAGACACGGGTTCATACTGCACAGGTTACTATCCACCTTCTTCCCCACCCTCGCCCTCCCATGCTTTCATTAGTGTGGAAAAAGTTTGCTTCTTTTTTTTTTTTTTTTTTTTTTTTTTTTGCTTTTTGGGTCACACTCGGCGATGCTCAGGGGTTACTCCTGGCTCTGCACTCAGGAATTACTCTTGGCGATGCTCGGGGACCATATGGGATGCCGGGGATCGAACCCAGGCCGACACAGGCCGGCCGCGTGCAAGGCAAGCGCCCTACCCGCTGGGCTATCGCTCCAGCCCCTGCTTCTTTTTTTAAAATTTATTTATTTTGGTTTTTGGGTCACACCGGTGACACTCAGGGCTTACTCCTGGCTCGTCTCAGGAATTACGTTCTCGAGGAACCATGTGGGATGCCGGGGTCAAACCTGAGTCAGCCGTGTGCAAGGCAAATGCCCTACCCGCTGTACTATTGCTCTGGCCCCTATTTATTTTTTAAATTTTTTATTATACCACCATGAGACAAACAATTACAAAGATGTTCATGTTTGGGTTTCACTCATACAGTTCCAGCACCCATCCCTCCACCAGTGCCCATTTCCCACCACCAATGTCCCCAATTCCCCCTCCCCCAGCCTGCCTCTGTGTCAAGTACTTTGCCTCCTCCCTCTCTCTCTCTCTCTCTCTCTCTCTCTCTCTCTCTCTCTGCCTCTCTTCCCTCTCCTCCTCCCTCTCTCCCTCCCTCCCTTATACATTGTGGCTTGCAATACACACATTTAGAGATTTAGAGGTTATCATGTATATCCCTTTGCCTACATTCAGTGTCAGTTCTAGGCTGGTATTATCATTTCCAACAATTACTAGTACACTGTTCTTTTCTCTGTCTTCCCTAACCTCTGACTCCCACACACTTGGTAGATTCCACCCACTGACAGGACCTCCTGATCCATGTTTTTCCTGGCCTTGGATATTGGTATCATGCTATTTTTTTTTATATTCCGCAAATAAATGCAGTCATTCTATATCTGTTCTTTTCCCTCTGGCTAATTTCACTAATCATGATCCTCTCTATGTCCATGCATTTGTAGGCAAATTTCATGACTTCGTTTTTTCTTGACAGCTGCATAGTAGGGAAAAGTTGACTTCTAGTCTCAGCCATTTCAGTTTTGAGCCAAATAATATTGAGAATTAGAGAAATAATGTTGTTAATATAAATTGTTGAAGGAAGAAACACCAGTCTTCCTTTTTTTTTTCTTTTTGGGTCACACTCGGCAATGCTCAGGGGTTTCTCCTGGCTCTGCACTCAGGAATCACTCCTGGCAGTGCTCGGGGGACCATATGGGATGCCGGGGATAGAACCTGGGCCGGCATAGGCCAGCTCATTCAAGGCAAACGCCCTACCCGCTGGGCTATCGCTCCGGCCCCAAGTCTTCCATTTTTATTTAAACAGAACCGTCCCTCATTTCACAAAGGAATTAAAATAATTATTTTCTGCATTTTCATCATCATTCCCTAGATAAAAATTATTTTTAATTCAGTCTCATAAATAGTTTATTTTTTCCATAGGTTAAAATATGTTCTTTATAAAATGTCTCTTAGGATTTCAGTGAGACAGTAAACCTTTGAGAAATAATTCATTGTTAAATTGGGTTTTGTATTTAATTGTACTTATTTGGGTGGATAGGACCATCCCAGGCACTACTCCAGAGACACATTGTCCCCTGGACAGGTCAGTCTGTGCTGCTGCTGCTGCTTGGCCACAAAGTGCCGCTTTCTCGGGAGCTTCCAGGCCCACACTCCGGGCACCATTTTGTGCTGGGATTCAGACTCGAGTTCCTGCACACTAAAGCAGGTGCCCCTGACCGGAGTTAGCTCCCGGGTCACTGTACTTAATTTCAGAAATAATGTGGTAAAGGTAAGGTCTTCCAGGTTAGTGTGTTATGTGAAATAAAATTACTTCCCTTGAGTTATTTTTAATGCTACTCTTGTATTAAGAAAACAGAGGAATTAGGCATTGAACCTAGGTTCCATGTTTGTGTGTCCACAGAAACATATACAATCTACATTTCCCTAGTCTGCTAAGCAGTTCCCCTTCTGCATATGAAAGCTCATCTGCAGAAATGCAGTTGTTTAGTTTTACAAATTTAAATGTTCTGTTGATCTAAAAGCACAGTATTTGAGCAAGTAGTAATATTATGTGGGTTTATAATATGACCAAAATTTAACACATTGTATGTAATATGGAAATTCATATATGTAGAATGTTTTTCTTTCTAGTTTAATCATGATTTTACTACTTTCAGTTGGTAATTTCCTGCCTTCATGTTCTACATATTTACAAATTTGTAAATATGTAGAACATGAAGGTGAGGAAATTACCAACTAAAAGTAGTTGGTACTTAACTATTGTTTTGAGAGGAAGTCTAATTTTATGTATGTTAAATGTGGTCAATCACACTTTTTTTGGCTATAAAGGAGAAAATTATATGCTGTTCCTCCACAAAGAAACATGGTTATATCGCTATATAGCTGTATATAAAGGTGGTGGTGGCGGTAATGATAATGTCAATGTATGTTGACACTGGAGAGGCAGAGCTGGCTACAAATGTAACATACATACAAAATTATTATTCCAGTGGCATTAGGATGATGTTATAGGTACTAGTGAAGGGTGTATTTGTCATGGGTTCTCTATAATATATGTAAAATTAAATATTTATCTTATGTTTTTAAGAGATAGGGTGTAATTGTAAGAACTTGGACTTCTGGATCAAGAAGAATTGTATTCAAGTCATAGGACCTTGAACAGTCATTTTATCTGCTAAGTCTTAGACTAAACATTCAAAACCATTTCCCACAGGTTTTTTAGAGCTGCTAATGTGTATATGTACTGTTGAGAACATGCTCTACCAGTCTGTTTCGCTCTCCCTGACTCTACATAGGACGGTGCACTTAGCAAGTGGAAGGGTGTCAGAAATTAATTCTGACAGAGTGTAGCATTATGGTATTAAAAATGAGAACTTTTTGTCAATTTTTAAATGAAAAAATTATAAAACTTCCTCAGGAAGTTTGCTATGAAACTGGTTTTAGAACTGGAGAGTTGGTGCAGTGGGTAGTGCTCTTGGTTTAGAACTGGAGAGTTGGTGCAGTGGGTAGTGCTCTTGGTTTAGAACTGGAGAGTTGGTGCAGTGGGTAGTGCTCTTGGTTTTAGAACTGGAGAGTTGTGCAGTGGGTAGTGCTCTTGGTTTAGAACTGGAGAGTTGGTGCAGTGGGTAGTGCTCTTGGTTTAGAACTGGAGAGTTGGTGCAGTGGGTAGTGCTCTTGGTTTAGAACTGGAGAGTTGGTGCAGTGGGTAGTGCTCTTGGTTTAGAACTGGAGAGTTGGTGCAGTGGGTAGTGCTCTTGGTTTAGAACTGGAGAGTTGGTGCAGTGGGTAGTGCTCTTAGTTTGCACTTAGCCGCCTGGATTCAGTCCCTGGAATTCGATATGCTCCCCTGAGCACCACGAAAAGAATTCCTGAGTGCAGAGCCAGGTGCAGTGCCGGGAATAGCCCAGGAAGAAAAAAAAATTGCTTTTATATGTAATAATGATCCTGGCTTTTCACTCTCTTTTTCTACTCTTTGCGAAAATGACAAAAGCTTGACAGAAGGGTACCATATTATTTTCCTATTTAGTGAATTTATACAAATGTTTATATCTTCACATGTATTCTTGTAAGTGATTTACTAAAATGTTTACAACTGACCTTTGTCTAAATTTGATGACTCCTGTTAAATTTCTGAAACATTACCACTCTTGTTCTTCTAAGGTACCTTTTCTTACTATAAAAACAAAATTATGTGCTCTAGCTTGATTTTAAATGGGTTTTAAATTTTAGCTGTAAAGTTGAGAATCTTAACTATTAGATAAGGTTACTGGATATTATCCATTTTTTTGCAACTTTCTGAAGAAGAGATACATATTTGATAGGTACTGTTGTTTTATTTTCTAACTCAGGAAGTAAAAAGGCTTGCCTCTCAGTTTTAAATTAAATCTAAGGGGTTTATTTTAAAATTGTGTTTTTAGGGAAAATGGTATCACCGGAGACAAGCTGTAAAAAGAGTTGCACAGTACATTGATACGTCTCTTAAATGAATTGCTGCCATGGGAACCAAAATTAATGAAAGCCTTTCAGAGAAACAGGTAATTCAACTACATAATCTATGTTTTGCTTATTTGAGGGCACTTAACATGAACATGAAAAGATGTCTTAGAATCACTGCATAGTTTCCATCAATATGTAATTTAACTGATAGATGTTTTTCTAAACCCTGACAAAGGTTTAATACCTTCTAAACCCTTAAGATATCTTCTAAACTCTGAAAAGATGTAGTCATTTTAAAGCCTTGTTCAGTTCTTTTCTCTTTCTGACTTTTTAATTCTGATTTTTTTTCATTCAATTAGCACAAATAAAATTACCAATTTAACTAGTTTTAAGTGATGGTTCAGTGATACTAGCTGCATTCAATACATTACACTGCAGCTACTTCATCTCATTGATAAAACAGAAACTATTGCGCTGATTCTGTTAGCATTACTTCCCCACTTCCCCTGTGCTCTCAAGAGCTCTTGGCAGCCACCATTCTTTCTGGTTCATGATTTCAACTCCCAGTACCTTTATGTAAGCAGAATTATACAATAATGTCTCTTGTTAGCGGGTTGTTTCATTATGTGTAGTGTTCTTGAGCATAATCTATATTCTGCTCAATCTGCCAGAATTTCCTCTCTCCTGATTAATATTCTGTTGTATGTGTGACCACATTTTGCTTATCCATTCATCTTTCGATGAATGCTTTGGTGACTCACCTGTTCTGGCTAAAATAATCCTGCTGTGGACATGGGTGTGTGAGTATCTCTTCAGGTCCTACTTGTAGTTCTTTTGTATATAAGTCCAGAAATGGAATTTATATTCTGAATACAAAAGCTATATGACAAAGCTTTTCATGGTTCACAAAGTATATAATTCTGGACCAGAGCGATAGCCCAGCGGGTAGGGCGTTTGCCTTGTGCGCGGCCGGCCTATGCCGGCCTGGGTTCGATCCCCGGCATCCCATATGGTCCCCTGAGCACTGCCAGGAGTAATTCCTGAGTGCAGAGCCAGGAGAAACCCCTGAGCGTCGCCAGGTGTGACCCAAAAAGCAAAAAAAAAAAAAAAAAAAAAGGTATGTAATTCTATATTCCTGCCAGTAATACACAAGGTTTCCAATTTTTTCGTATCTTTATGAACATTTGGTATTTTCATCTCTCTATGTTAAGCATCTTGATGTGTGTAGATGATGTATCATTAGAGTTTTAATTTGCATTTCCCTAATGATTAGTGATATTGATATCTATGTGTACTTAGTGTAATGATTAATCATTGAAGTGATTCCATTTCAAGGCTTTCGTACATGTAAAAAATGAACTTGGGTTTTATTTCATTCTTGACCATTTTCTTAGTTAGGTTTTAGTTTCTGAAGGGTCTGCCAAGCATTGCTCAGGGGGACCTACGGGCCCCTCCTGGCGCTTCTCAGTCAACGAGGCCAGCAGTTCAATGGGAGGGTCCGAGAATCTGGGCTGCTCGGCTGAAGCCACCCGGCAGTGCTCTGGGACCTCCAGCGATGCAGCCACTGATGGTTGGGGGAACTTGTGGTGCCAGGTATTGAACCAGGATTGGCTGCATGCAAAGCATTGCAACTTAACCCCTGACCAAATCGCTACAACCCTTCGTTGTGGAGCTTTAAGAGGTCTCCATATATTATGAATGTTAATTTCTTCCTAGGTATGTGCTTTGGAAATACTTTTTCCATTATGTGTTTACCTTTTTACCCATCATAGTGCCTCAGATTTTTTTAATGCAGTCCGTTTGTCTCCTTTTTTCCTGTTGGCTGTGGCTTTAATATTATGTACATGCAGTCATTGCCAAATGTTGTGAAGATTTCACCTTAATTTTCTTCTAAGAGTTTCACAGATTTAGTTAGTGCATTTGGGTTTTGTATCCATTTTTGTTTAGGTGTCTTGAAGATAGATTATCCAGTTGTATACAAAATATTCTCCTTGTGTTTTAAATCATAAATTTAAATCATAAAGGATAGTATTTTTTTTTTTTGCTTTTTTGGGTCACACCCGGCAATGCGCCAGGGGTTTCTCCTGACTCTGCACTCAGGAATTACTCCCAGCGGTGTTCGGGGGACCATATGGGATGCCTGGGATCGAACCAGGGCCGGCATGGGCCGGCCACGTGCAAGACAAACGCCCTACCCACTGGGCTATCTCTCCGCCCCCATAAAGGATAGTATTAATATCTTAAAATTATTAAATCTTCCCAGTCCACGAACAAGGATTGTATTTCCATTCTTTCATACTTTTAAAACTTTTTCTCTAATGCTTTATAGCAAGATCATTTCTGTTACCAGAGATAATTTTACTTGTTTCTATTTTCTAGGAATGTCTCCATTTCACCTATATTACTCAATTTGATTGTTGTTACTACCCTTATAATCTTTTTGTGAAATGTGACATCATTAATAATAGCCTTTCGATTTTAGTAATTTGAGTTTTCCCTTTTTCATATTCTATCTTGCTGAAAGTTTAATTTCAAAGAATGCACTGTTTGAAAGTTCATTCAGAATCCTTCAAAGAATCCTTTCAAGGAATATACTGTTGGTCTTAGTGATTTTTCTGTTTTCTATTTCATTTATATCTGATCTTTTTTGGGGGATGCACTCCTGGCTCTGCACTCAAGGATCACCTGGTTGTGTTTGGGGAACAATACAGGGTGCTGGGATCAAGCCTGGCCTGCCTGCAAGGCGACACTCTGCCCTGCCCACTGTACTACTCGGGCCTCCTGATCTCATCTTTATTTTTTTTTCCTTCTGCTAGCTTGGGAGTTTGTTGTTATTTTTCTTATTCTTTATAAAGTTAGATGACTGATTTGAGAGATCTTTCTCATTTGAGGGGGAAGTGCCATACCCCCCTGATTACTGGCTCTGTTCAGGAGAACTTAGGGTATATGCTGTGTCAGGGGTAGAACCTGGACCCTCCTTGCATCAGAGCATGAGCTCAGCAGATTGAGCTCTTTCCAGCCTTCTTTCTCATTTACAGTGTAAGCATTTCAGCTATGTATTCCTCCCTTAGTACTTTTTTTGTGTGTCCCATAACTTGGCATGTTGTGTTTTCATTGTGTTCATATATAAATATTTCCCAACTTTGATTTTTTGACTTGTCTTTTGATTGTTGAAGAACGTATTTTTTACTTTCCATACTTAGTGCATTTTCTAATTTTCTTTTTGTTAACTAATTTGTAACTTTATCCTTGATATACATTCTCATAAGAAACAGGTAGATTCAAATGTCAATGATAAGTGCCGTGAAGACAAATACAGTAGGGTAAGGAGAATTGGAAATGATTGCGCTTCAATGGGACCATTGCTCTCTGAGCAGGATGTCAGGTCAAGAGTGTTGGTGGATTGATATTTCCACAAAGAACTAAAGGAAATGAAGGGGAAAACCATGATATCTGGGAGAAAAGAAGGTGCAAAAACCTTAAGTTTGTTGTTAAGAGGAAATGCAGAAGGGTAAGTGTAACCAGAACCAGTTAAGTGTGTTAGAAGAGTCAGGCCAGACAAAGAGCAAAGCAGATCCAACTCTTGCCTTGCATGGAGCCTACCTGGGTTTGATCCCAGGTACCACATATGGTCCCTTGAGCACATCCAGGAGTGATCCCTGAGCACAGAGTCAGGAGTAAGCCTTTAACACAGTGGCATGGCCCCAGGACAAAACAAGAGAAGTGTAAGGAAGAAAATAGCCAGATCGCGTAGGTATTTATGGACTTCAGTTTCGACACTTGAAGGGTTTTAAGTGGAGTAACATAATTGAGTTATATTTTAGAATACTCTTTTGCTGTTTTGAAATTAATATACTAGGTACAAAGAAGGAAACAAGGAAATGAGTTACAGTATAGAAGTAATGCAAATAATAAAAGTGCCTAGATGAGGTAGCAGTAGTGCAGATGACAGGGGTTTGGGATTCTGGCTATCTGGAGAGAAGGATTGGTCGGATTTGCCTAGTGATTAGATATGGAGTTTCAGAGGGAAAAAATTAGTGAAAATATGCTCCTTTTTTGGTCTAACTCATTGGAATATGGAATTTTCTTTGATGTATAGGGAACATGGATATGGTGGCTGCATAGAGGGTATATTTATGGGCTTGGAGTCCAATAGTATGTTACATTTGATATGCCTTTATACTTCTACATAGAGTTACTTTAGTAGGCAGTTTAGTGTGAGGGTTCCAGTTAAAAGAGTAAGCCACGGGGGCCGGAGCGATAGCCCAGCGGGTAGGGCGTTTGCCTTGCACGCGGCTGGCCTATGCCAGCCTGGGTTTGATTCCTGGCATCCCATATGGTCCCCCGAGCACCACCAGGAGTGATTCCTGAGTGCAGAGCCAGGAGAAACCCCTGAGCATTGCCGGGTGTGACCCAAAAAAGCAAAAAAAAAAAAAAGTAAGCCACACTAGAAGTATAAAACGTGGAAGTTGTCAGGACATATTGTATGTTCAAGCCTAGTATATGAGCATGGGATAAGAAAGAATACTGAATTCTGGGGCACAGAACTTAAAGATGGTTGAGATGAGTAGGAATTCTCAAAATAGAAGAAGCGTTGCTTTAGAGGGCACGGAGAAAAGGGTGGCTTCAGAAAAGCCAGGCGAAGGATTCTGCTCTTTGTTTTAGGGAACGTCGGAAATAGCCTGACAAAAATTTACACATTTCGGGCCGGAACGATACCATAGTGAGTAGGGCATTTGCCTTGCACACGGCTGACCCAGGTTCGATCCCCAGCATCCCTGAGCACCTCCAGGAGTAATTCCTGAGTGCAGAGCCAGGAGTAACCTGAGAGCATTGTCAGGTGTAACCAAAAAAAAAAAAAAAGATCTTACACATTTCACGCCAGTCTTACAACTTAAGACGTTTAATTTATGCCTGCATCCTATTTTCCTTGTAACTAACTGCTCTACTTTAAACTAACTGCTCTACTTGTGCAAAAGAAGGGATGTTTGACTGATGATCTTTTTTTTCTTTTTAATTGTACTATATCACTGTTAGACAGTTACAAGGCTGTTCTTTGTTGGGTTTCAGTCATACGACTGATGTCCTTGACTGGGCTCCTGTGTGCAAACCATAAACTAAACTTGTTGAATTATTGTTTCTGGTCCTTTTTACTACTTTTTAAACTATGTTATTTAGTATTTTCCTTGTCTCAAATCTATTTCTGTCAGTGCAGTTTAAAAGAGAAATTTATTTTTCTCTTTTTTAATGGGTCTAATACCAGCCTTCAGAAGGACAAGGCGGAGACATTGTATTAAAAAACCGCATTCTGAAATTTTCCTTTTGAACTTACAAGGCTTTTTATTTTAGTGGAGGTGGGCGGTTCCATAGCCAGTTACTCCTGGCTCTGTTTGGAAATTATTCTTGGCAGAGCCTGGATCACCCCTGGGCCAACTGCTTGTAAGGCAGTGCTATCTTCCCAGCCCTAGTTATGCCTTCGTCCTGGGGTTTCATCTTCTTCAATAATAAGTATTTGCAAGGCTGACATTTACCATGTTAGATACATTCAGACTAAAACAGTTTTTATAAATTTAAATATTTTGATAATTGAAAATGTTTTGATAATTTGAAATTTAATTTAACTTCTAAGAATTTAATACATATGTATAACTTTTTATGTTGGGCATTTTATTTCAGGAGTCGCCTAAAAGAGACTACGATGATTTCAGAAGACAACCTGATCATGATAAATTCACTTTCGAGAACTGTGGACTGCTGAAGAAGGGGAAGGGGACCCTGGGACAGACTCCCCTAAAGCAGAGATCAGGAAGTCTGTTGACGCAGCAGAACTTCTAGATAGCCTGGAGAAAGATCACTTTGACTCAGGTAAGCATCAAGACTCTCCCTAGATCACCACTGAGCTTGTAAGAGAAGTTTAAGTGTCATTTGTGGTGATGAGGAATGGTCCAGTTGGTGAGTTATGTTGATGAGGAAAATCTGGCAAACTTTGAAAGGATTCCCTGTGTAAAGACGTAAAGACGATCAAGGTCTTTGTGCCATTGTTATGATTCTAAGAGGAGAGAAAGGAGGAGGAGAGGGCTGCGGGAAGGAAGGACGGGGAGAGAATGTGTGTATGTGCCTGCACCGCTTCTGGCTTTGTGCTCAGGCATCACCCCGGTAGCACTTGGCAACCACAAGCAGTGCCAGACTTGAACCAGAGCTGACTTTGTGCAGGGCTCCTGTGTTATCCTTTTGACCATCTTCTGCCAGTATTTGACTTCAAGCCATTGGCGTGTCATTTTTTGTTACAAACCTCACGTCCTTTTCCTCCAGTTCCTCTGAAATAGGTTCATTCGTCCTCCTTTTGTAAAAGGCGAAAGATTTATATGATCTGAAGAGAAACCAGAGCGCCATCCTCCTTTTGTATTCTTACTGCTTTGAAGCCCTGCGTCTGAGATTTGCCTTAAGTGAAACTTGGGAAATCTTGAATGGGTGAAAATTTTTTTAACTAAGGGCTGACCAAGATGGACAGTCTTATGAAGCCAGCATGGACAAATTACTCTTATAAGGAGACTTGACTAGATCATTTGTCAGTTAGTTCATCAGGTGCTCACTTCAGCAGCACAAATATTTCAGTTCCTCAGATTATAATAAGTCGTGTTGTACAAAAGGTTAGTATGAGTCTTTGTGACTAGAGATGTATTCACTTGTTGTTTCTGGATCTTTGGTAAGTTATATAAAATTTTTTCTATAATGATAAACACCAGGAGAAAAATGAACATTTTCCTTCCATTACAGTGTCTAAAAATAAATTGGAACAGAGGGCTATTTTTCTATTAATATTATTCTATCTAGAAGAAGAGAACCAGATCAGACTTCTTTTCATATCTAAATTATGACCTCTAATTGCTGGCTTGAATGTGTTTTTTAATGAATATAAAATTTCCTTTTACATTTCACAGCAGAATTAGCTGAATTTGACCAAAAAATAATTTACTTGTTAATGATAGGTTGTTCTTTCTACATTCTCAACTGTTGTTGAGAATGTAGAAAGTGATATGCAGATTGACTGTTTGAATGAATCATATGAATTATAATGACAATATTTCCATGTCAAAGATCACTTTGCCTTAATCTCCATCAATGATACTAAGATATTTGAAGTAATCCCCTATAGCTTTCTTAGTAAGTTGCCAATTCAGTGTTAACTTACTTTATTTTACAATTTGGCTTTTGCTGTGCTTTGGCTGCACTTTTTTTTTCTTGGTAAACCAAAATGCTTGTTTTTATAATTTTCAGATGATATGAAATTGTCAGAAGTAGATTTTCCTGTGGTCAGAAGCAAATTGTTGAAAAAGGAATTGCCTTCTAAAGATGTATCAAAGACACTGCCTAAAACACTTAAAAGACAGTCAAAACAAACTCTTCATCTGGATGATAGCACAAAAGAGCTTTCACCAAGGAAGAAAGCCAAGTTAAGCACAAATGAAACAACAGTTGAGAATGTAGAAAGTGATATGCAGATTGACTGTTTGAATGAATCAAAGCGTCCGGAGCCGCTGTTTCCAGAACCCTTTGCCTCGCCAGATTTGGCACGGTGTCTAGTCTTCAGAAAGGGACCAAACCTATTCAGGCCTTGCTTGCAAAGAACAGTGGGAACAAAGTGACCTTAACAAATCAACTGCCCCCTTCCACAGGTATAAATGGTCTTGCTGTGGAAAAGCCAGTTCCATCTCCTCCTGAAACAAGCCCCATGAAACCAGCATCGACCTGCCATAGTCCAAAAGGTCCTTTACAGATGGTATACAAACTCCCTGTGGCCAGTGGTTGCCCATAGATCTTCATAATAGCTCTGTCAAGATCCAGATGCAACCTGTGCTGGATCCTAAAACAGGAGAAAAGTGATGCAGCAGGTTCTTATTCTGCCTAAGAATTTTGTGATTCAGCACAGAGAAGGGAAAGCAGTTACAAAAGAAGTACCATTAAGTCAGCAGAAAGGTTCCGAACAGCGTTGTTCATCTTTCCCACAAGCAGCAAATGCAAATTCTTCTTCATCAGTTCTTGTGAATTCAACAGGAACTGTTTCTACCCGCTACCTAATACAGTTTTAAGCAAGTCAGTTACACCTTTGTCAAACGTGAGTGGTGCTAGACCACAGTCTTTGTCCCCTGTCACCTCCGGAAGTAATTCGTTAACACCACGGGTTCAGACGAGCCAGAGTGAGGCCGGAAAGGTCAAGAATGCAGTTGCAGCAGCCCCGCTCCCGCAGCCCATTGCCTCTCCCCCGTTTCCTCCGCAGCGCACACTTTGGTATCGACAAGGACACCAAGTGCGCCTGCGAATCCTGGGAGTTCCCTCAACTCCTTCACGCAACAAACTGCTGATTCTTCTGAAGCAAAGCAAGAACTGAAAACTGTGTGCATAAGAGACTCACAGTCAATTCTTGTTCGGACACGAGGTGGGAACACTGGAGTTGTAAAAAGTGCAGACCAATCCAGATCAGAGTTCACCCAGCAGTTTGTCTTCTGGTTCAGTTTTCACTTTTGCTCCTCAGCTTCAGGCATTTCTTGTGCCAAAACCAACAACAACATCATCCTCCGCCTTCTCACCAGTTGCTGCAACAGCTACAACAGCTAGTCTCTCATCTTTTGCCAAACAACAACTTCCCCTTCCAATCCAGCTAGCTTTAATCCATCTGTGGGGACAAGTATCAATCTTCCATTAGGCCATCCTTCCTGCAGTGGTAGGCTGGGTCACAGGATGGATAAAAATTCACATGTTTCCTCCTCTCCCTTAAAATCCTCTGCTTCCTCTAACACTCTCCTACCAACAACAGCAAACAGTTCAGTAAGTGTAATCAGCCTGACAGCAGGAAATTTTGGACAAACCAGTGCAAATGCCATTCCGACTCGACGAAACAGCCACAAGTCGATCACATCACAAAAAATAATCCTGTTACAAGATCAGAAGTAGCAACAGTGGCAAATGGAGATGTGACCAATGGAACTCCGGCTCAGAAGTTTGTGATCGTGTCGACTCCGTCTGTTCTTTCTTCTGTCAGCGGAACTGCAATAAATGTGACCCCGCACCAACGTCTGCAGGTCTCTCTGCCCAGAAATTAGTTTTTTTTAATGCTCCAATTCCCCAGTGGCTCTTCAACCCCTGCTGTTGTGACCGAATCATTAATAAAAACTCTTCCTTCGCCCTTGACTAAAACATACGTGAAGACTCCCGAGCAACCCCAGATAGTACTAATTCCGTCTACAGTGGGAGCACCAATAAAAATAAATTCATCACCAACTGTGTCTCAAATCAAAGATGTGAAAATTGGTCTAAACATAGGTCAAGCAATTATTAATTCCTCAGGCACTGTGCCATCTATCCCGCCAATTAACATACTGCAAAATGTAACCCCAAAAGGAGAAGAAAAAAGTAGCAAGAGCTATGTTTTGCCATTCTCAACAAGTGGTAATTCACTTCCGTAAACTCAAATTTTGTGAGTCACAATATTACTCCAGGTAATGAATCAGTGGTTCCTGCAGCAAGAGCAGTCGGTGTGCTTTCAGTAACAGCAGCAAATGTGTCTCTGGGTTCTCTTTCAGTGACCTCAACCTCTGCTTCCAGTTGGGACAGGACCTCCTGTTTTAGTCAGTGGAAATGATACCTCTTCAAGAATTATGCCTATTTTGTCAAATAGACTTTGCACATCAAATCTCGGAAACACTGTGGCTATCTCAACTGTGAAAACAGGACATCTTGCATCGTCTGTTCTGATTTCAACTACACAACCAACAGTGTCTCCTAAATGTTTAACATCAGCTTTACAAGTCCCTGTTACTGTTGCCTTGCCTACACCCGTGACTGTAGCCCCCCAAGTCATCAATACTGTTCCACACCCAGCGACAGTGCCAGGAGCCACACGTTCTGCATCTCTTTCTAAAAAGACAGTCTAGGACTTGTGTCCAGTTTCAGTCGCCAGGGATTTCAACTACAGTGCCAACAAATATAAACACAAATAAACCTCAGACTGAATTGCCATCCCTTTCACTAAGTCCAGGTAAAATAATTAATATTTCTAATTTTGCTTCTCTGCCAAACCAGCAAATGTCTCCTGCTTTAGCAAAACCAACGTCCAGTTACAATTCTACTCCAGGTGGCTCAGCCATTCATACTGCTACAGCACCATCAAATGTAACTAGTGTGGTAGGGGGTCAGTTTAGTGAACCTTACATTCAGCAGAAAATAGTCATCAACACTAACACACCTTTGGCACCTGGTACCCAGATCATGATTAATGGAACCCGGTTTATTGTTCCCCCACAAGGCCTTGGGGCTGGCAGTCATGTTCTCCTTATATCTACTAATCCAAAGTATGGACCTCCCTTAATTCTTAACAGTGCCCAAGGCATTCAAGCTACACCAGTAGATAATCCTACCCAGAAAGTCACACTACCATCACACAGTTCCTTAAGTGGGCAACCTGTGAAACACTCTCTCAGAAGCTCTACAAAAATTGTAAACTCTCTTGGAAATGCAAGTTCTCTACCCACAGTACCTGCAACACCACAAATCATAAACACAACTGCTAAAATGTCTATTCCACCTCCTGCACCAATAGCATCGATGGCTTCAGTAATTAAGTCTCCTCCTGCTGCTCTTTTGGCTAAGTCGTCTTTGGTTTCTGCCATTTGCTCTAATAATCCTCCTCTGCCAAGTAGCACTTCCGTGTTTCATTTGGACACGTCTGTCAAAAAGTTGTTGGTGAGCCCAGAGGGTGCCATTTTGAATACCATAAATACCCCAGCATCTAAGGTTTCTTCACTGTCTTCATCTCTCTCACAAATTGTTGTATCTGCCAGTCGAAATTCTGCCTCCGTCTTCCCTGCTTTTCAGTGCCCTGGTTTAGAGAAGCCTGACGCAGCTGCATCTTGAAATCAGACTGAGCGAGCCAGTTTTTAAGGGGCATTGTTTTGACTCCCATAAAAGTTTTAACTGTTTATTATACTGTTGGAAACATACTATACATAGTTGTGAGTATGTGTGTGTGAGTGTGTATGTGTGTGTGTGTGTATGTATGTTTTAATGTGTCTTTTCATTAGTTTGCAACAAGGCTTTGTTTAGGGGAGGGGAAATTCGTCCCATTTCACTCCTTGGTATAAGTATGTTTTCAAAAGTGGTTAATTAAAATAGATGGTCAGGATTTAACCTGTCTGTATAACATAGATTGAGCAAAGTCAAGTTTGACTAGATTGGAGTAAGCTAGCCTTTTGCACTCTTGCATTGATATGTTTCCTCTTGGATTTGGACTATTGCAATGTATCTATGATATGGTATTCTGTGTCATTAGTGAAATCTTATTTTTTGTTTCTGTAAAAATATATATATTTATGCATTATGAAAATGCAGTCCATTGTGTAAAATTGTACATATTCCCAAATCCCTAACAACCTGTACTAAACTATATGTACAAAGAACTATGCTGTCTTATTTATGTTTTGTTTACATAATGTATAGTTTTTTAAGTATTTTAGTAATTTTGGACCAGTGAACTGTTAGCAACAGTGCAGAAGAATCTGCATGTAATAAACTGAGTTGCTGTATTTCCTTGTTTTGAATACCATTTTTAAAGTGTGTTCTTATTCCGTTGAAAGGCTATATGATATAAAATGAAAATCCCTTTACCAAAAAAATTAAGGCTGGAAAATTTGAATTCATAGTTAGTTTTCATGCAAGGCTTTACAGTTTACAAATTGCCCCTTTCCGTTTCTCACTCTGTCTTCACAGTACTCAGGATGGTAAGTGATGTGTCCCAGGTACCCAGCTAGTGCGTGGTACAGCCAGCAGTTGAAGCTGAGATTTTTAAAACTTCTTCAATGATTCTCTGTGGAAATTCTATTATCATATTTCATTCTAGATGGCATTGTTTACATTTTTCTCCTAATACACCACTAAATTCTACTTTGGCCAAAATGAGTGATCCTTCAGGCCAGTGCATTTGGTCTCTATGTATGCCATAAATTATGCTTTTTCAAAGCTTTTAAAACCATTCTGTATTCATGGAAAGTTGCCATGATAGTACAAGAGGATCCACTTTAACCTAGTTTCTCCTGTTATGTTTATTTTTATACTGAAGAATCGGTTCATTGATTATCTGATTTTCCAAAGTAATATTTCAAACCTGATTGCGTTTCAGTGTATAACACATTGCACACTTTCACTTGTAAGTGTGCTTTGTTTTGTGTGTGTGTGTGTGTGTGTTTTAATACAGTGCGAAATCTTCAAAGTTTCGTTTGTAAAGCAGTTTTTATGGGTCAGTTTATTCTCAGGGTTTGACTATGGCATTTCGAATGTCTCATTTTAAAATAAAAGATAGATTTTGTATTCATTGGATCTTTATACCCATTATCTTATTTTGGATACTGAGTGTATATTCTGCATTTTATTTATAATGCTATTTTAATTTTTTTCTCACATTATTTAGCAGGGTATACCAGAGAAAAATAGACTTCAACAATTCCTTTTGAAATTCCATTAAAATTTATAAGTTAGCAAGTGGGAAGGGGAGTAATACTATTCCTGGAAAGTTACTGAAGGCTTCCACACCTGTATTACTATGCTGAGATACTCTCTTTACCAGTGAAGTCATCATTTCACACACTGGTCATCTTTGCCTTCCCTCCACCATACAACCCCTTTGCCTGTTAGTTTGGAAAACTTTTAAACTCTGAGACGTGAGTGGTGTTTTAATGCATTGTGTTGTATATATGTAGTATCAAGAAAATTAATCACTATCACTATCTTCCCGTTGATCATCTATTTGCTAGAGCGGGCACCAGTAATATCTCCATATGTCCTGTCTCATGCTAGTAGAACCCAAAGGCATCTGCTTCCTCCAGGAACATAAAGAGCCTCAAACCATTATATTAGGTCATGGGAATGACCTAATATAAATGTTACTGGTACTTGGCATATCAAATATGACACGAGCAGCTTGCCAGGCTTGCCGTGCAGGTGGCATACTCTTGTAGTCACCTCTAAATAAAGCAGAGGTACTCTGTTCTCCCTGGGGAGCAGCTAAGCTGGAAGAGCCTCCAAAGCAGTCTCCCAGGTAATGGAGGAGAGCTTGGGCTGAGTTTTCTAGAGAGAACCTAGAAGAGTGAATTACTGATGAATTTCTGATGAACCACGCGGCCGCTAGAGCCAGGCTGTGATGCTGGTTGGAGTTGTGACAAGAGGGAAGTCCGGATGTGGAAAATGGTGACCCCCATGGAGTAGGGGGTCGTCTGGCTTGTTGTGAGGCTCTGCTGGGGTGGCAGGCTAGGGCTAGAACCCGCCATGCCTCCTGGGCGCCTCATGAGCGGCTGGGCACAGGGAGAGCAAGGAGCAGCTTTGCCCCATGTCTGAGAGTCTCTGGTTCAGCATACCTGGGACATATGAAAAAAAAAACTGCTGCAGGGTGGGTGTTGATGATCCTGACTGTGATAGTCTGGTCTGCTGGATGGAGTTGTGACGAGAGGGAAGTCCAGATGTGGAAAATGGTGGTCCCCATGGAGTAGGGGGGGTGGGTTGTCCGGCTTGTTGTGAGGCTCTGCTGGGGTGGCAGGCCAGGGCTAGAACCCGCCATGCCTCCCGGGCACCTCGTGAGCGGCTGGGCACAGGGAGAGCAAGTAGCAATTCTGCTTTTAAAACAGCATTTTTTGTTTCAAAAGAATTTTCTGAATTGCATCTAGGAACTAATTTACTAAGTTACCTGTAGCTTAACTTTAAGCCCAATGAAAGAACTTACCTAATTATTAACTACTAATTCTGTTTTAACTCTTAAATCAAAATCTTAACTTGACCTTCAGAATGCTGTGTGATCTGGTAATCCTGAAGCCTCTGACTTTGCTTTAAAAGGTTTTTCACCTGGTACCCGATTGCGCCTCCCCAATTCTTCACTGTTCTGTGATTTTCCTTTTCTAGAAACTCAAGACACCTCAAGACCTTTTCAGCTGTTCTCCAACCTAATTTTTCATCATAGGTTCTCATGACACATCACTTCATTCTTTCTCCTCCCATACCTCACGGCACACGGGCTACAGTTGGTTTCTTTATCCGGGCAACCTTCTATTCCTTTGAACAAGGCTTCACTCTTCTAGGTTCTCTCTAGAAAACTCAGCCCAAGCTCTCCTCCATTACCTGGGAGACTGCTTTGGAGGCTCTTCCAGCTTAGCTGCTCCCCAGGGAGAACAGAGTCCCTATGTGAGTGGTAGTCTGGAGCTTGGAGGGGCCTGTGGCTCAAAAAGCAGGAGCTTGTAGCTGGGAGTAGGACCCAAGATGAGATGTTCTGGCCAAAAAGGAGGTTTGTTTTTGTTCAGAACATATTTGAAAAGAAAGGAAGGGACTTAGACTGAAGAATCCAATAGGAAAGACAGGCAGTTTTAGTTTTTGTTGCATAACCTTTCTACCATATGAATGACCCTCTTTATTCAGTTTTTTTTTTTTGTCATCTCTACAGTTTCGTCTTTTGTAGAAATAGCTTCATTGTGCTGCACCAGTTTTCACTGACAGTATTAAATAACAGTGAAACAGTAATTTATTTTGCAGGTCTTCTGCTCATGTTAAAATATTGCCTCATGCCAAAAGCTTGACTTCCAGGGGCGGGGTGATGATTTGTGGAGAGGGTTTGGGCTTGGTGTCCATCCCCAGTGGTGCTCGGGGACTGTGCCTGGATCTGTGGTCCGGGGAACCATTGGGGGTTCCAGGGATTTGCACCTGAATTATTAGGATGCAAGGCAAGACTTTGACCTATCTCCTCTCCCACCCCTAGTCTCCCTTTGTAATGTAGAGAGGTCTCAGTTCCACAGCCTTCTTGACTATCAGTAGGTTTTCTGTTTATTCCCTACCCCCGACAAATCTGTGGTGCTCAGGGACCATGCGGTGCTGGGCTCCCACCCGGGCTCACAGAGCAGAACATGCACTGTCTCCCTTGTCCACCAGTGGGTTTCATTACGTTACTTTATTTGATTATCTTAATTTTCAGACCCTCCTCTACATGTAGAAAATGGTGCTGCTTCCTTCCCTGCTTAGGGTGGTGATTTAAGTGTAAGCCCAGAATGTTGTAATGATCTGATTGAGAAATGGTCGAGATATGTACTATGTAGATGTTGACCAGAAAATTGTAGTGTTACAGAATCTCTGTTCAGAGGATATTCCTAGCTCTCTGCTTGGGGGTAGCTCTCGTTATTGGGGGACTATGTAGAGCCGCTCCCCCCCAGCCCCTCATGCATGGCATGCGCTCAGCCAATTGGGTTATCTTTCCAGTTGTACCTGTTTAAATCCTTACACCACCTTTGACTTTAAGAGAAAAGGCCTTACTAAATGTGCTAATAGTGAGCCTTGAAGTGAGAAGTGATTCAAACTGCACTATATGTACGATTAAGATACAGGATCTATAGCTATAGACTCAGTGGTAGTGCACATACCTTTTATGTGTGAGAACCTTGATTTTATTCCCACCACAGCTATAATATCTCTGTAGCATATTGTAGTATCATTGGCTCTTTTTCATTACTCAGTTTCCTGGTCATGTTATATAATTGCAGTTTAGGCCACTCACTCTTCGATCTGTAAAGGTATCCTGTGAGCACTCTATAGCGAAGACTTACCTACAGTAATTCTGTTAAAGTTCATGTGATCAATAAGTTGCTTCAAAAATCAGAATAGTGATTTGATAATAGTTATCTAGATTTCAACCAAAAAGAAATTGAATGGTTCCAGAAAATCTGCTTAAATTTTCTTAAACAATAACACCATCAATTAATTAGCATTACCACTGGTACAGATAATATACAGTGAAATATTTATTGATTAAAATGTTTACCATTTTGTATTTCTCACTGTTAGCTCAATTAGTATGTCTAGATGCTTTACTAAGACTTTATTATTATACTCATTCTGTCGCATTCCAAAGCAAAATGTTAGACCATATGAAATTTGAGTAAATGGGTGACATGATTTCATCATCCCCCGGGCTTTTTGGCTCTCATGGTGAATAAGGTGGCGGTGATTGTTCTGCAGGGAGTTTCTCATAGGCAGGTGGAGCATCGGGAACCTGGAAGGATGAGACGGGGAGAGATCACTTGGCAGCAGCCACCTGTCTCTGGGAAGGATTAAGCCACAGTAGTTTGCATCAAATGTAGAGTTTGCTCTGGGGTGAAGTGTTTAAATGCTCACACCTAATTTCCATGCAAAAATCTAATCGTTGTTGAAAGATCCTTCGATGGACTGAGCTTGTGCTTTGCTTCAGGAAGCCTGGGTTGGAGTCTCAGCTATGCATGGTTCCCTGCGCAACCCCCTGAGCACTGCCGGGTGCCGTTACCCAAAGTGGTGGACTATGCCCAAACTAAAGAAGGTGGTCATTATTAAATTTCATGAATTTGCCTGGCGAGACATTGAAGGAAAATGAAAATCATGGCTATAAGGGCTTCCCTACATATCCAGGTATTTGTAACTTGATTATCTAAACCGTAACTAATGATTTTTGTGAGTTCTGTTCACAAAACAAATACATATGACACTGTTACACTCTAGATCCTTGTGTTATCTAAAAGTCATTACTGTTATCAACAGGGCATCAGTGTTTGAGTATTTCATTCTCACAGCAATTACAGGAGTGTTTTAAATAGTGCAGGTCAGGGAATTGAGTCACAGGAAAGTTAAGTTGCCTTCCCAAGGAGACACACACAAGTGATAAGTTGTGGGGCTAAGAATCAGGCACTGTATTTTGATTCCAGAGTCAGAGATTACAACCATTACACACTGCAGCTATCCGTGCATTCCAGTAGGCAGTGCCCAGAGGGAATTTTGAGATCTTCAACAGCTACTTTAAAAATATACACAGGGGGCTGGAGTGATAGCCCAGCGGGTAGGACGTTTGCCTTGCACGCAGCCAGCCCCTGCCGCCCCAGGTTTGATCTCCGGAATCCCAAATGGTCCCCGAGCACCGCCAGGAGTAATTCCTGAGTGCAGAGCCAGGAGAAACCCTTGAGCATTGCCGGGTGTGACCCAAAAAAAAAAAAAAAAAAATACACACACACACACACACACACACACACACACACACACACACAGGTCCTATTCTCAGTATTTTACATAACCACACATATCAAAGGGTTATAATGTTAGCATGAAAATTGATACAGAAAATTATGGCTTTCTCAAAGTCTGAAATAATGGTATTTAATACAGCATATCGTATGGGGGTAGAGCCTGGGGCCACAAAGCATACGTTCAGTTCATTGAATAATCTTTGCTGTCCTTAACTTTTGAAGAAGAAATCATTCACTCATGTTAAAAACATATATGGAAACATCAGGCTTTCAGACCTAAACCTACCACAGCTTCTTGATTGTTCTCTTGCAAAGGCAGTTTGTTCTGGTATCCAAGCACCTCACACTGGCATCTTCCTGGCGCGGCACTTAGAGGACCAACGGGAAGCTTTTATCCTGAAATGGGAGTTCATGAAAGAGTGGAAACAAAGAATTGAGTTTGCCAAAGAAAAGGAAACAAATAAACTTTTAAGATAGAAATTTCATCTGGGCTCTGCCACTGTGAGTGTCCTGGGACTAGTCCCTTTGCCTGTGAACCCCACTGTCTGCGTCTTGCCTGTGGAGTAATAGCACCCTCCTCGCAGAGAGGTGAGACCCTTACTGCAGTGGCCAACACCAACTACTCAGTTTTCTTTTGGGGGATTTGGGATTGGTTTTGGTTCGGGGACCACATCCAGTGATGCTCAGAGATTATTCCCTGGTCTGCCCTCAAGAATTGTTGCTGGCAATGCTCAGGGAGGCGTTCAATGAGATGCTGGGGATTGAATCCAGGTTGGCCTCTTGCAAGGCAAATACCCTGCTTGCTGTACAGTTGCATTAATTTGAAGGGAAAGAAGGCCTCAGAGTGGCTGCAGATGGCGTAGATCAGAGTTTGTCCGTTCCAGTGAGGAAAAACACGTGAGTAACTTGACAACAGACATTCTACTGATGCCTCATCCATTATTACAAGATATCTTAGCACTGCAAATACCTAGGTTATGATCAAAATGGTGGGTGATGGCTCTGAGCATCCAAATTGCAATGCAATGACTATGACAAGCCAGTCTGGCAAAGCCATGCACTGGGCTATTGGAGGAAGAGGTGGCTAAAAGCTTGGCTTGGTGCCTTGAATCAGGGCTAGGGGCCAATACTGTCCTAGAGTGATAATTGTTATACCCTCGAGTGAGGACTACAAGAAAGATCTACCTAGTTAACTGAAGTATCTCATCTTTCCATCCAAAAGACACTTTCTAGGGCTGAGTAACTGCTAGTTAAGGAAGAAACTTGAGATCTTAAATTGCAACCAACCTTGCTACCACTCTGTGATCATAGGGAATGTAAGCATTTCAGAGTTCAACAGAATTGCTAAAGGGGGTTTCTCCGGTTACCCCAAGCTCACATTTGTTGTCATTTTATTTTTTTATTCTAAGTGAAAATAGAATAATCTAAGATTTTAAAAAAACCACCCAGGAGTGTGGAGAAGGTGGCTGTGAAATTAATTTCAATACTTAGAGCACCATTTTACGTTACTTGTTCTTAATTGCTTAGATTGCTGATTCCTAACCTTGTTTTCAGACTAAAGTCTTAAAAGATTGTAATACTAATTTTTAAAACATTTCTAGACTCTAAGAAACTAGGAAATTAAAGCTCTAGCTCATAAAAAATTCCACAACCTTGGGAATTTGGAGCCATAGAACAGCAGGGAGGACATTTGCCATGCACGCACTGACCGGGTTTGATCCCTGGCATCCCCATATGGTCCCCTGATCACTTTCAGGAGTAACCCCTGAGCATCAATGGTTGTGACACCAAAAAAAAAAAAAATCCAGGCAAGGAGCACAACGGGTAGGGTGTTTGCCTTGCATGTAGCCAACCCCGGTTCGATGCTCAGTATCCCATATGGTCCCCCAAGCTCCGCCTAGAGTAATTCCTGAGCTAAGAGCCGGAATAATCCCAGAGCATTGCCGCACATGACCCCCCCAAAAAGAAAAGAAAGCGTGAAGGCACATTGATTGAATTAGACAAACTTGGGGACACAATGGCTGAGCTAAGACCTTAAAGCTCTCTTAGTCTTCATTTGGGTGTGTTGAAGAGGTGAGTATTAAGGCAAAGAGAAGAATATCTTGCTTAGTAGCCTCAAGGTTGCCATTGTGCAGAGTTGGAAAGGAGTACTGAATTTTTTTTTTTTTTTTTTTTTGGGGGGTCACACGATGATGATCAGGTGTTACTCCTGACTCTTTGCTCAGGAATTACTCCCTGACGTACTCAGGGAACCATATGGGATGCTGGGGGTCAATTTCGGTCAGCTGCGTGCAAAGCAAACGCCCCTACCGCTGTGCTATCTCTCCAGCCCCTTACACAATTTTCACTCCTTGAAAAACAATGATGTTTTTGAGCCAAAGTGACAATATAGCAGATAGGATGCTTGCCTTGCACGCAGCTGACTTGTGTTCAATCTCCAGCACCACATAAGGTCTCTGAAGCCCACCAGGAATGACCCCCTGAGCAGAGAGCTAAGAATAAGCCCTGAGCATACTGGGTGTTGCCCAAAAACAACAAAATGCTTCGGCATCAGTGAAGGATGAGGCTCATGGGAAACTTGGCGTCCTTGTGCCCCTGAGAAGCAGACGGTTTCCTCACTGTGTGCATGGGGCCTAGCTCTACTGCCAG
The DNA here is from genome assembly GCA_021461705.1 of Cryptotis parvus. Classification (NCBI taxonomy): domain Eukaryota; kingdom Metazoa; phylum Chordata; class Mammalia; order Eulipotyphla; family Soricidae; genus Cryptotis; species Cryptotis parvus. The sequence goes on from JAJIBD010026783.1 coordinate 78,666, forward strand.
ACTGCCTGTAAAATAGAAGAATCTGGAATTCCAGGGAGCCTGGAAGGAAAAAAGTAAAGAGGCAAGAGGAGCCAGCAGTTAAGTGGAGTAACGGAACAAGCCAGAATCCCTAGGAGGATTGGGAAGCCTGGAATACTCCATATGCCTCTGTGCAGGAATCCTTCCCTGGGCCTCCAAACTCAGCACTCTGCACACCTAGTGACCCGGCTCTCGAGTTCACTGCGGATGGAGCCACACAAACCCGCTTGTTGGGCACAGCTGGGCAGAGACAAAAAGAGATGCGAGGAGCACCATTTCCAGAGACTCAGCAGGAGCCAGGTCAGAACCGAGGCAACGGTGAGGATGTCTTCATCCCTAGGGAAATCAGGAGGAGGTGCCAACTGTACCGACCTGCAGGCGCTGGTATCCTCTTCGCCACCTGCAGTACCAGCAGCCGAGGAGCAGAGAGATGCCCAGGATCACTATGAGGATGCCAATCCCTGCAGCCCCTGCCCGAGAGAGACACACAGCTTCGTGCCTGGCCTACTGCTGATGGAAGTAGGCCACCATCTTCCTTCAGAGCTGAGCCCGAGCAGCATCCAGGCCCCTCCATACCGCTGGTCTCAACACTTGTGTCAAGGGACGGACTCCCAGAGCCTCTTGCCACCCTCAGGGCTAAATGGCCCAAGTCCCCAGGTCCCAGGTACAAGAGGTACAGTAGCCACGGATCCTTATGTAGATCCTGTATTTGTTAGAACTGAGTGTGCTTTGTTTTCTCTGGGCTGGTTTACAGCATTTCCCCCAACCATCAGTTGACCAAAAGGAAGCAGAAATTAACACTGAGTTAAGCTTTACATTGGGGCACGGGAGTGGCAGGCCATACCTGGCAGAGCTCAGGGGCTTACTCCTGGCTCTTGTGGGGCCTAGAGGACCATATGTGGGGTCAGGCTTGAAACCTGGGTCAGCTGCATCCAAGGCGAGTACCATCACCTCTGGACTATCTCTCTGGCCCCTAACTTAAGCTTTGATCCAACCCCTCCACAGTGCTCCCCTCAAATTCACAGCCTCTATCTGAAGAGATAGAGATATGAGCAGAGTGTGGACTTTGCATTTGGGGTGCACCAGAGCACTAGAAGAGACCCCCCCAAGCACAGAGTCAGGAGTAACCCTGAGCATGGCTGCTTATAACCAAAACAACTTTACACTTGTTTCTCTGCAAAACAAACGAGTCTTGATAATCTGTTTTGGGCCCATACCCTATGGTGCTCAGGGGTCACTCCTGGTAGATCAAACTGTCATTTTTTAACTCTTTAAAAGTCAGTGGATTTGAAGCCTGATAGCCTACAATTTTTTTTGGTTGTTGCATTTTTCATTGTAACTGAAGACCTAAGATATCATTATTAAAGTCTGGTTAGGGCAAAACATCCCTTTGGCCTAGCCATTTAATTCTCTGTTACTTTAACTTCCGGTGGGTCACTATGGGGACTGGCGACTTTCCACAGCTGGTTTGGGTTGAAGATAGAATGACAGAAAGAAGGTCCTAAGGGGAGCGAGGAGCACAAACGCCTTAACTGAGACTTTGGAGCTGGCCTGTTCTAACTGATGAGATGGAAGAGGGGGCCTGAGATGTAGGGGTTCCCTGCCATGCTTGCACGGGATGGCAGGACCAAGTCCCCTATGCTCAGTGAGTCTAAGGGCCTCTCCAGGAATCCAGCGCAGGGTCACCCAGATGGGTGGCCAGATGAACCAGTGCTTGCTGCTCACTCTGGTGTCTCTTGTGTGGCCTAAAACACACTCCACACCGAACTGCAGGCCAAGCCCTCGGTGTTGAGCCGAGAAGCGTGACCTCTATCTCCCTGCTGCCACCTCAGAGAGACCATGGCGTTCGGACCCAGGGTGCACAGTGAAAAGAAATGGTCCAGGGCCTGACTCTGAGAGTGTCTGAGCAAGGCTGTAGACCCACTTCCTACAAGAGTTATCTCCATGCAGCCGATTCAGTGTGGGCCTCTCCGCCAGCTCTTGGGGCCCTGTGTCCAGTGGCCCATGCAGAGTGAGCACTAGTTACCTCAAGGTCCCACAGTAGAGCCACGTGCTTTCTGGGCACCATTTGCCAATTAGCTGAGATCTGCCTGGCATGATCAAAGGGCTCAGTGCAAAGTCTTTTATCTGCATCGTGTTCAGGAAGGGCTCTGCAGAGCAGAATGATTGATGAGAGACCAAACAGCTCCAGAGGAGTCAGGTCTAATGAGCTTCTCAGCAGAGATTTTGGCTCAGTCCCACCAACTAAGCCCCGTCCATCTCCGGGCTGCCGAGGCACCGACCCTATCCTGTCTGGCTCCAGGGTGAGAGATAAGGATGAGAGAAGCCGTGCAGACAGTCCTTGTGCTTTTAGGTCACTGTTTTCAACCACCAGGCCCTGGAGTGAGGCAGGTCTACAGGTGGAGAGAAGCTGAAATCGACTAACCACTACCTGGGTGGTCCGTGGAGGCCGTGCAGGGCATGTGTAGAAAGGGTGGAGGGCGCTCTCCTGGCCACGAGCTGGGGCCCGTTAGGCTCACCAGCATCGTCACCCTTAAGCTCCTGCTCTGCTATTCAAAGAGGACCCTCATGTACCAAGGATGGCACTGAACACCCTCCTACGGGCTTTAACAGAAAAATCGAGGTGCTGTTGGCTATGAGGCGACTCATTTCCTTAGCTCAGTCCCCACCTCTTCAAAATGTCACACACAGTTCTTTGCTTCATCCTAATAGCAATCACCGGGGCTAGTTCTGATGTCTACCTTCTAGCTAATACCTTTTGCTTTGGAGGCCACACCCAATGGTGCTCAGGGCTTGCTTCTAGCTCTGCACTCAGGAATTACTTCTGGTAGTGCTCAGGGGACCCCATGGGGTGCTGGGAATAGAACCTGGGTCAGCTGTGTGCAAAGCAAGTGCCGGCCCTGCTGTATTAACTCTCCAGCTCCAATCATGACTTCAGTGAAACGCTCATAGCAGGGCAGCTGGTCAGTGCATAGGCAGCTCTCACAGTGCCTGGCCTGAGGCACCCAGCAAGTGAACTCTCAAATTGAATCAGACCCACACCTCCCACCTCCCGGGTGTGGCTTTTCCTGGAATGAGGCTGTCAAAGGAGCATTCAGTGGACTCGTGACAGGCAGCTGAATCGACTCCCGGCTTCTCTGCGCCCTGACTCTCCCCCACCAGGCCTGTGCCCACCCCCCAGGGTCATCCTGACACACACGGGGCTCTGTCCCAACTCTCCCTACATGGTCACATGACCCTCACAACACCGCATGACTCCAGAGTGGAAGTCCCAGGATATGCCAGAACCACCAAAGCACCCACTACCTGACCTTGCAAGCCCCTTCACAGGGTGCCCCAGGGACCTCCTGCAGCAGCAACGTCTGACGCGTGTGCTCAGGGTCAGAGTCTGTGGTGGCTGAGTTGGCCCCTGGTGTGGCATCCTCAGGGCTCCTGGATGGCAGGTAGCCCCTCGGATGGGAGAACTCTCATGGAGGACAGAAACTCTCTTCTCCGGGAGCTGGGATAACATCCATGTTCCTAGCTCAACATGTCAGCACTTGCCCACGGAGGACGGTTTTTCTCTTGGGCCATTTGGGAGGTGTCACCAAGAACCTCGCAGGGATGTTACTGATTGTGGGGTCCCTGGGGGCAAAGGCTCCCTTCACCCAGGAGCCCTTGAGGGTCTGTCTCTTCCCTTGCAGCCTCCAATTCCCCAGAGACTTTTTTTCAGTTCTTTGCAAAAGCAAAAGCAGGCTCTCAGGAAGTCCCAAACAGGCCATCTTGGAGCTGGACCAAATGCAAACCAGGCTCCTTGGGGCAGGAACAATAGGACAGAGGTAAAGCGCTTGCCTCGCCTCAGCTGAGGGCTCACGGTCCTGCTTCACATCCACGGTGCAAGCGTCCGCCGCCCCAAGGTCGGTCAGGGGTCGCCTCCTGAGCACAGAGCCAGGAATAGCCCCTGAGCACTGCCCGGTCCGGCTCCCGATCTTCCCTCTACAACTAAGAATTGTCTCCTTTGTCCTGTCAGACTCCGGACCCCACCACGACCTGGCCCACTCAAGTCCCCGCAGCCTAAATTCCTGCTCCGGCCCTGCGGCCTGCTGAGCTCTTCTCCCAAACTCTCTAGAACACCTCAAGGACAGGTAAGTGACGGACGTGATGGGCTTGAGGATGCATGCAGGAGCCCAAATTCATCTGCTGTGAGCCCCAAACCAAAGACAAGAATGCGGGGCTGGAGCGATAGCCCAACGGGTAGGGCGTTTGCCTTGCACGCGCCGGCCTCTCCTGGCCTGGGTTCGATCCCTGGCATCCCATATGTTCCCCGTGCACCGCCAGGGAGTAATTCCTGAGTGCAGAGCCAGGAGTAGCCCCTGAGCATTGCCGGGTGTGACCCAAAAAAAGGCAAAGACAAGAATGCTGTCTGCGAGGGCCTGAGATGCACTGGGGTAAGGCCTTGCATCTGGGATGTGCATCTGGGGTGTGCCTTGCATCTGTTGACCTTGCATCTGGGGTGTGCCTTGCATGTGTTGACCTGGGCTCTAGCCCCAGCACCATGGAGGGTCTCCGAGCACAATCAGAGGCTCACCCCTGAGCACCTTGCCAGGAGTGATGTCTGAACAGCTCCAGGTATGGCCTCAAAAAAAAAAAAAAAAAAGTGCATGGCAGATAGCACTGTGAAATAATCCTGTGAATATTTTTCAACTAAAGCCTAGTTCTCAATGCCTTTGGGATAAGTACAAAGGCAATGCGCTTTTGCATGTTTGTCTTCGCCCTGGAAATAGTTTGCAAATGAACTTACAGACATAATCCTCTGTAGCTGCTCGTCTGAGTTCTGGTGGCACCCCACCCCAGGGGCCTGCAGGGGCCTGTGGAGCTAGCGTCCCTCACTCCCAGCGATGGTCTCAACTTGGGATCTGGCCTGCAGGCCAGAGCCGCAGCTGCTGCTGAAACGGCCAGTTCCAGCTTTGCACCATTACTCCTGACCTGTGTGGCCTCAAAGAAGCGTGTGGGTGCCTGCAGCAGAACCTCAGTGTCTCCCTGCCCTGTGTCCAGGGGTTCTGCCCTCTGGAGAAATGAAGACCAGTGATGGAGATGAGATTTATGTGTGGGCAGGAATGAGCTGACGGCGTGAGCGGACACGGGGAAGTTTGCCCGCCTGCTTTTGAACTTACTCTTCAGCTGTGATGTAGGAGTGGCCGTGCCCCTCTTGGGGAAACCAGAGGCCAGGTGAGCGTCTTCTCTTGGCATGTTGTAGGAGCCAGCTGCGGGACACCTAAGAGCAAGGCACATAAGCATCATTGAAAGCATCTGGAATGTTCCTGCTTATATCTTACGAAGGCCCACGGGAACAGACTCCACTGAGCGCTGGTGGGATCCACACACCCTCTGGTTTCTCTCTCTAGGACAGGATTCGCACCTGCTGCTTTCAGTGCTGTCAAAACTTTGGAAAGAGCTTGGCCTTACAAACCCTTTTCCACCTACTGAAAATTATGTTTGAGAAAGAAACTACAGGGGCTGGAGCGATAGCCCAACGGGTAGGGCGTTTGCCTTGCACGCGCCGGCCTGTGCCGGCCGGGTTCGATCCCGGCATCCCATATGGTCCCCGAGCACTGCCAGGAGTAATTCCTGAGTGCAGAGCCAGGAGTAGCCCCTGAGCATTGCTGGTGTGACCCAAAAAGAAGAGGGAGAGAGAGAGAGAGAGAGAGAGAGAGAGAGAGAGAGAGAGAGAGAGAGAGAGAGAGAGAGAGAGAGAGAGAAACTACAAACAAAAGTTATTTTTTTTCCTTTTGGGTCACACCCAGCAATGCTCAGGGGTTACTCCTGGCTCTGCACTCAGGAATTTGTCCTGGCGGTGCTCAGGGGAACATATGGGATGCAGGGGACTGAACTCGGGTTGGCTCTGTGCAAGGCAAACACCCACCCCACTGTGCTGTCGCTCTGGCACCCAAAAAATTGTTTTTTTTTAAGTTCCAGTAGAATCATTATTTGGGGTGGGAGATCTTATTCTTCATTTGTTTCATTTCACTTCCGTAAACTGACAGAGAAAGAAAACCATTTTGATTCATTCCTGTTCTTCCTTGCCCAGACTGCGGTTAATACCTCAGATGTTGGGGCCGGAGAGCTAGTTCAGCTGGGGAGGTTTCGCCTTGCACACAGCCCTCACAAGCATAATCGGGGACACAGGCCTGAGCTCCATCCTCACTGATCAGTCTGGCAACTGGAGGGACAGGACCAGAGATGGTGCAGGAGGCAAAGCCGAAAAGAACAGAGCCAGGGGAGTTAGCCGGGCGGCCGCTGCCCGCTGCTTCCCTGGCCATAGTGCTCAAACAAGTGCCACCAGGCACCAGAAGTTCGAGTTGGGAAACAGGCTCCAGGGCAAAGTCGCAGAGCAGAGCCAGGGACATAGCCTGGGAAGAGCGCCGCTGCCCTCTGCTTCCCTGGCCGTAATGTTCAAATGGCTGCCACAGGTACCCCAAGTCCCATCCCAGGTTTGGGCACCAGTTGATAGGTCGCCACCTCACCCAGCGCAGACAGAGGGACAGAGACAAGTAAAGCGAGGACATAAAAGTGTATAGGGACAATCTTCCAGGGTACCCTACCGGCCCCAGAGAGGCTGGAGTAGAGCTGTGCCCTGGGAGGGCTAAGCAGGATTTCAAGTTGTCGTTGTGGGTAGGAAAAAGGGAACAGACACCATGTGGCAGGTGCGCTGGGTCTGGCCTACTGGTATCTATAGTGGGGAAGGGGCTTCCTGTCGCCCGGTGGGCTATAAGTCCTGACTTCCGCCCCAGGGGCTGGGTGATCTTTGATTTTGGGAATGTCGCTATCTTGTCAGCAGGTCACCATCTGATCCCGAGCAAACCTTACACTCACACCAGCAGCCCCCCACCAGCGCTCAGCACGGACCCCTCTACACTCCACAGTGAACAGGTGCACACGGTGTTGCGTGGCTATAGTTACCAAACACACAGGTGTCGCGTGGCTATAGTTACCATACACACAGGTGTCGCGTGGCTGTAGTTACCATATGCACAGCTGTCGCGTGGCTATAGTTACCATACACACAGGTTTCACGTGGCTATAGTTACCAAACACACAGGTGTCGGCGTGGCTATAGTTACCAAACACACAGGTGTTGCGTGGCTATAGTTACCATACACACAGGTTTCACGTGGCTATAGTTATCAAACACACAGGTGTTGCGTGATTATAGTTACCAAACACACAGGTGTCGGCGTGGCTATAGTTACCATACACATAGGTGTCGCGTGACTATAGTTACCAAACGGCGCCACGCAGACAGAAATCTCCTGAGCCACGGCCCAGGTACACTCTGGAAACCGCGTGGAAGCTCCTCCCCTGGCAACTGTGTTTTGGGCCCATCACCTTGCCGTCATGCATGTAGAGGCCTGATCCCCGCAGAGTTAGATTAATGAGCAGCATTTCTAATAGGAGGGCAGAGGCGGGGTCCCACCACTGAACCTCTGCTCGGGGACTTTCATGGGTAATTTGTCTTTCCCAGCTGTAAAAAGAAATTACAGTTGAACGCACTGATGGTGTCAGATAACTAAGGCAGAGGCGAACCCAGAGTTCAGATTCACAGGCTCCAAACAGTCTGCTGTTCCTGTAAACTGTACCTCCAAACTGAGCTTGGTCAAAGGGTGCACGGACCAGGAAACCTCAGCCCTGCTTCAGGCTTTGGGTCTGACTCGCTCCTGCTTAAGCCTTTGCTGGCCGCAGATAAGGACGCTCAAGACCCCCCGCAGCAGGAGAAGGGCAGGTGTTGGAGAGCAATTCAGCTGACAGCAAGGCTCAGGGATACCCCAAGGAGGTAGGGGGCCCGAGAACCTCCCACCGTCCTGAGAGAGCAGAAGCCCCTTACCTGCGTGCAGTCTGTGCCCTGACGCCGCTGTGTGTGCCCGATGCCTCTAGTGCTCGGTCTCCTGCCCCCCAGTGTTCAGTCCCATGCTCGTCACGAGTCAGGATTTGCAATGGGGTTGTCTGTGAGGGCTTAATTGGCATGAAGGAATCCGCCTTCATTCCTGCCTTCAGAAAGGCTCACTGTGGCCTCTCCTTTCCCAATCCCAGAGCTTCCTTTTAAGGAAGACATTTATTTGTTTGAGTTTCTTTTTTTTAATAAAAAAATGAAGTGTTTGTTTGGGGTCACACCCAGTGGTGCTCAGTGGTTACTCAGGGATCACTCTGAGTGTTCTGGGCTCCGTGCTGAGTCAGGGTTGGACCCAGGCCTCCTACTCATGGAGCCTGCCCCCCAGCCAATTGAATCGTCTTTCTATTTATTACTGTATTGGGAGTGGATCCTGTCCCTCGAGGTGTTGCAGGTGTGGCTGCAGTGCCTGGCTGCATTGGCAGGTGGCAGACAGGAGACAGGCTTGTTTACACCCAGGGCTCTGCCTCATGGGCCCTGGATGGTTGATGGTCTGACATAGAAAAAAAGACTGGGTTCCCTGGGATGAACCCACGGCAGAGCCTGGCAAGCTACCTGTGGTGTATTCAATATGCCAAAAACAGTAACAATAATGGACCTCATTCCCAACAAATGGAGTCGATTACTGGCGCCTGCTGGAGGCAAATCAATGATCAACAGGAAAGACAAGTGATACAAGTGATACAAATGATTGGGAGTGGAGGCTCCAGCTGCTGCTCAGAGATGCGGCAGTTGGTGATTCCCGCCAGCCAAGCCTGAGGTTCAGTGCTAATGTTAACGCAAAAGTGGATTTTCCTGTGCTTGTGAGTTCTTGAGAATCACGTGAAAGATTAGCATATCTTTCTAACATGCTAATAATTAGAACACATATCCGAAAAAGCATATCCAAGAAAGCACAACGCAGGGGAAGTGAAGCTGGTTTATTTGTATAGATGGTTCCAGGTCTCTCCCCCAGATGTCTAGGCCCCTCCATTGCTTGTGTACGCGATGTCCGGGTCCTGACGCTAACGCTGCCCAGTTCAGTGTACGTCAGAGCCGGGAGAGGGGAGGGGAGGAGGGAGAGAGGGGAGAGGGAGAGGGAGAGAGGGAGAAGGGGAGAAAGGAGAGGGGAGACGGGAGAGGGAAGAAGAAGAGAGAGGAGAGAGGAAGAAGAGGAGAGGAGAGAGGAAGAAGAGGAGAGAGGAGAGAGGAGAGGAGAGGGGAGAGGGGAGGAGGAGAGGGGAGAGGGAGGGAGAGAGGGGGAGAGGGGAGAGGGGGAGGGGGGAGGGGAGGGGGGAGGGGGAGGGGGGGGGGGGGAGGGGGGGGGGGGGGAGGGGAGGGGGGAGGGGGGAGAGGGGAGAGGGAGAGAGAGAGAGAGAGAGAGAGAGAGAGAGAGAGAGAGAGAGAGAGAGAGAGAGAGAGAGAGAGAGAGAGAGAGAGAGAAAGCCTGCAGAGCGGCCCCTCTCTGAGAGAGAGGGAGAGCCTGGGGCTCCCTTTTCCTACCCCGCCCCTCAGGCATCCCCTCTCTGATTGGCTACTGGCTTCCGGGGTGATGATGACTAAGTGACATGGCGCCTCCACCTAGCTCCAGCTGTATCACTAGGAACCGACCATGATGCAGCTGGTGTCCTGCAGTGCTGGGGGGCGCCCCAACAGTGTTCACCCAGCAGTGCTGTCCCATGGTGCTCGGGCCTCCAGGGCTGCACCTGGCAGTGCTTGGGGCTCGTGTGGTGCCGAAATAGAGCCAGAGTGGGGCAATGTTGGACACGCCCTAAAAACTGCTCTCTGTTGGCACGCACCTAAAAACTGTGCTCTCTCTCTCTCTCTCTCCAGCTCCCATTTTTAGTTGTTGAATTTAATTTTATAAAGTTATTTTGTTTGGGCTACATCTGGCTGGCAGGACTCCTGGCTGGCCCAGGGGACCCTGTGTCATGCTAGGGATTGAATTTGGGCCAGCTGCATTGCAGGCAAATGCCCCACCTGCTGTGCTATCACTCTGGCCCCCCTGTCACCACCCCCCATTTTTAATGGGGTCTCCTTTATGGACGCAGATACCCCAGACGGAGCAGATACCAGCTCTCCCCGTTGAACCCCCTGCACTCCACTGACCACAAGAGCGACTTCCGGCCCGATCCACCATCCCGATGAACCCAGAAGGACCCTAACACCATGCTGGCAGCGATCTTCTTAATCCACACTCCAAAGACAACCACACAAACACACACACACACGAATGAAAGGAAGAAAAAGAAGGAACAGAAGCTTACCGAGCAATGATAAGGTAGTCTTACCGGGCCCCCTTAATGTGGTGCTACCAGAGGAAGCTCTACCCTTTACTGTTTTGGCCCAACTCGGCAGCTTTAAGAGTTTGGGAGTGCAGCCACGGGCCAATCTCAGTACCAGGGTTTAGAACTTGGACAGTGACTCGTTGCTGATCCGTGATTGGGTCTCGGCTGCCCCCTGGTGGTCGTGTTTCATATTGCACCTTAGTAGGAAGGCGCTGGAGAACAGTGCAGAAATGCTTCTCTGATCTTTCTATGCTTAAGTTCTCAGCGCGCGAGAGCCAGAATTCTCTTTATTCGCCCTCCTAAGGGCTTAGAACGCCTTCTAAGAGCTAGCACTCCTTCCTTAGGATGCCTTCAGTGCTTCTGCCAAGAGCGGCTCTTCTCTCACATATCCCCGCTGAAATGTGCGATCACCTGCGAAGGTTTGTCAGCTAACAGGCAATGCCTGTGGACCGAGGGAAGCATAAAGACTTGAACGCGGAGGGCAGGGTGGGGCAGAAGGAAGGTCTGTTTCCGGGATCCCTTGCGGGCCTGGGAGCCCCCTGCGCCGAGCTCATGCGCGGCACACAGGAGGCCCAGATGGAGGCTGCCTGGACCTAACCCTGAGGCACTGCCCAGTGTGGCCCCCACCCCTAAAGAGGGGCCCGCTGTGAGTGTGGCTTGCAACTGCATTGTAGAATCTGGAGGTGTGGCGTGAGGCCCTTTCCAGAAAGCAAGCTCAGGGTCTGCAGGGATTAGGGATGTGCAAACGCTGTCAAGCCCCCAAGGGTCTGGGTCCAGGCAGCCTGGCCTCGCGTGCCAGCTCCGAGATGACCCCTGGAGCCCTGGTCCTGAGAGCTTCGAGTGGACCACAGCAAGGGAAGAGGTACTGAACTGTGAACAAATCACCGAGAATGAGGTAGGAGACGTTCCAGAAAATCGTCCGCGCAGGGGGCTAGCACGTCACCCCTGTATGGCACAGACCTGGGTCCGGGACCTCGCAGGAAGGTGCGAGGAGCCCAGGGAGGTCTATGGGTCCTGGGGAGACGGGAACCGCTGGTGGGGCGGGGTCTGACGGCTGCGAATTGTCAGCAGTGCCTGTGGACCCGAGGAAGAAGCCAGACAAGAACGCGGGGCAGGAGGGGCGGAAGGTGTGTCTCGGCTGATGTGGAAGGACCCCCACCCCGCACCCCTAGGCCCCTCCACACTGAGCCCAGAGGACGGAACTCAAGAGCAACCCGAAGTTACTCAGTGTGCTGCCCCGCTGCTGGCAGAGTTACTCAGTGTGTAACTGCCCGCTCCCGCGGAGTTACTCAGTGTGCGGCTGCCCGCTGCTGGCAGAGTTACTCACTGTGTAACTGCCCCGCTGCTGGCAGAGTTACTCAGTGTGTAACTGCCCCGCTCCCTGCGGAGTTACTCAGTGTGTAACTGCCCCGCTGCTGGCAGAGTTACTCAGTGTGTAACAGCCCGCTCCCGCGGAGTTACTCAGTGTGTAACTGTCCCGCTGCTGGCAGAGTTACTCAGTGTGTAACTGCCCCGCCTCCCCCGGGAGTTACTCACTGTGTAACTGCCCCGCTCCCTGCGGAGTTACTCAGTGTGTAACTGCCCCGCTCCCTCGCGGAGTTACTCAGTGTGCGGCTGCCCCGCTGCTGGCAGAGTTACTCAGTGTGTAACTGCCCCGCTCCCTGCGGAGTTACTCAGTGTGTAACAGCCCGCTCCCGCGGAGTTACTCAGTGTGTAACTGCCCCGCTGCTGGCAGAGTTACTCAGTGTGTAACTGCCCCGCCTCCCGCGGAGTTACTCAGTGTGTAACTACCCGCTCCCGAGGAGTTACTCAGTGTGTAACTGCCCCGCTGCTGGCAGAGTTACCCAGTGTGTAACTGCCCGCTCCCCGCGGAGTTACTCAGTGTGTAACTACCCGCTCCCGAGGAGTTACTCAGTGTGTAACTACCTGCTCCCCGTAGAGTTACTCAGTGTGTAACTGCCCGCTCCTGGCGGAATTACTCAGTGTGTAACTGCCCGCTCCTGGCGGAATTACTCAGTGTGTAACTGCCCCGCTCCTGGCGGAATTACTCAGTGTGTAACTGCCACACTTCCTGCGGAGTTACTCAGTGTGCGACTGCCCCGCCTCCCTGCGGAGTTACTCAGTGTGGTCACAACTGCCCCCCCTGGCAGAGTTACTCAGTATGTAACTGCCCCGCTCCCTGTGGAGTTACTCAGTGTGTGACTGCCCCACTCCCCACGGAGTTACGCAGTGTGGTAGCAACTGCCCCGCTCCCTGCGGAGTTACTCAGTGTGTAACTGCCCTGCTCCCTGCAGAATTACTCAGTGTGGTAGTGACTGCCCCCATCCCTGCAGAATTACGCAGTGTGGTAGCAACTGCCCGCTCCCTGCGGAGTTACTCAGTGTGTAACTGCCCGCCTCCCCGCTTAGTTACTCAGTGTGCAGCTGCCCAGCTGGTGGGGAGACGCAAACCACCATCTGAAATTGGGTTGAATGATCCCAAGTCTGGTTTAATTGTGGTATGGATGAGAAGTGACCTCTGGGGCGAGAAGATATTGAGGGGTCCACTTCCATGTCCCCTGTGATGTCAGACAATGCTAAAGACCCCTGGGCCTCTGCCCAGACCCTCTCAGAGATGCGAGAGGCCCAGATGGGCACCTGCTTCTCAGGAAATGAATCCGGTTGAGACGGGAAGGTAAGCGGAGGTCGCCAGACCGCAGGGGCCAGGGCACTGCTGGTTGCCGGTCATGGTTCTGGGTCACGGCGGGAAGGTGGCTCTGAGGCCGGGCGGCCTAGGTGGGTTTGGGAGTTTGGGCTTCAAAGTCTGAGAAAGAGGCTCAGACCCGAGGTCACTGCACACAGCACTCGGAACAACAGGGCCAGGGCGGAATTACTTAGAAGGCTACATGGGGCCCCAGAGAGAGTGGGGTTTTGTTTCAGCATTAAAGGATCTAAGTCAGGGCCCGAATTCAGCAGCCAGGTGCGCCCAGCAATGCTGAGAGGCCTTAGGAAGCAAAGCTGAGCGGGGCGGGCACTCAGCTCAGGGCCCTGAGAGATTCTGCTCCTGAGCGGCTGTGGTGGTTGTAAGTCATTGCCTGTGGATGCACTCAGCAACCTGCGCGTTGGTGGGAGATCTGAAGGGGTCGCTTTCTCTTTGAGTGAGCGCCCTGGGTTGGTGCTGGAGAAGTAGCAAGAGGAGCTGCCCCTGCCCAGGGCTTTGGCGTCGGCCTCTGACTCGGACAGGCTCCCACGTGCACTGCTTGTCCTGGGCTGGGCCGGACTTCGGGGTTGGGCTCCTCAGTAAGGAGCGAACAGTGTCTGCGGCCTTCCGGAAGGGCGGTAGGGGGAGGGCTGAGGTGTCTGTCATGGAGAAGACTTGTCTGGCCGGGGTTCTTGGGTCGCTAAAAACAGCAATGCCGTTCACTGCTCACATATAAGGAAATTAATGACAGGTTGAGAGAGTTGAGAGGAGAGAGAGGGGGGGGATTGTTCAGCTGTGTAGATACAGGTAGAGACACCCCTCAGACTCACTATCAGAAAAAACAGCCCTCGTCCCTCGCACACTGGTAAGACATTTTGATATCTTGAAGGTCTTATTCTTGCCTCAGATCCTTGCCCAGAGCAAGGCCTTAGTCTGTGGGGGAGGCTTTACCCCCATCGAGGCTGATGGAATGAGGAGAAAGTTCACAGAAAACCAAGGTAGCTGATACTAAAATAGAAGGGGAAACATCAAAGTCCAAATCTCTGCCAAATAGTGTCAGTTACGTCTGGCTCCTTGAGCAATAGTTGATCTGAAAAGTCTCCCTTGACTTTGCTCTTTCCTGATAAGAATTGTTCGGGGCTTGGGTGTTGGAGTCCTACAGGAGAGACCAGAGCGTTGGCTGGTGGCCCCGTGCGTGCCCTTTCCCCCGCTCCCCTTGGTTCACAGCCCGATGGTGACATTATCTGAGGTCTCGCTGCTGGTTCCTGTCTCCAAGCACGTCACTCACATGTCTCTTCGCTTCCCTTCCCAGGGCCTAAGAGAACCTCAGTGGACAACAGTTGCTCAGATCTAACCTCCTATAAGGATTTTGTTTGTTTTTATGGTTGAGACATACCCAGCAGTGCTCAGAGCTTCCATGCTCAGGGATCACTCCTGGTGGTGCTCAGGACACCACACACGATGCGGACCATCAACAGCATTGACTGCATGCAAAACAAGAGCTCCAAGCCCTGATCTACCTCTCGGGCCCTGTGAGAGTGTTAAGGAGCACTGCCGCTTAGAAGGAGCAGGGGGTTCCACCCGAAGGACAAGGGATCTACTTCAGAACATTTTGGTTTTCAATTTCGAGTGAAATCTTCCTTGCTCCACCCACTCCCAACATCCAAAGTCTGATCATTTTCCCCATCACTTGATCACTTGACATCCCGTTATTCATCGGTTTATTCAAGCGGGCGCCAGTAATATTTCCATTTGACCCTATCATGTGCCAGTGTAGCCCAATGGCATCTGGTTGCTTCAGGAATACAAAGAGCCTCAAACGAGATCGGGCTCGTTCCGGGTGGTATGGCCGTAGACGAAACAGCTTGTATTCAATATGCCAAAACCAGTAATAAAAAAAATGTTTTTATCCCCATGCAAGAAGAAAAGTGTTCGGCTCCGCCATCCTCCGAGTCCTCCAAAATACTAGAAATAAATGCTTAACGTTAAAAGGATGGAACGTTCACTGTCTCTATGGTTAATGAATGTTTCCTTGTGTGCAGGTGGACAGAAAAAAAAATAGGATTAGTGTTGGAATTATCTGTCCTTGCAATGGGAAGTTAAAGTGATCTGATTCACCGGGCAAGAGCTTGTGACTTCAGGAGTAGTGTTGGAAAGAGTGAAGATGTGGAAATTCACAATCACGATCTTCCGTTAATCATCTATTTGCTAGAGCGGGCACCAGTAATATCTCAATATGTCCTGTCACATGCTGTAGAGCCAAGGGCATCGGCTTGGTACAGGAACATAAAGAGCCTCAAACCATTATATTAGGTCATGAGAATGATCTAATATAATTGTTACTGGCATTTGGCATATCAAATACAACACGAGCAGCTTGCTAGGCTTGCCGTGCGGGAGGCATACTCTATAAACACCTCCAAATAAAGCCTTTATTGATCATCAATAAAGGCTTTCAATGTGGAAATTACTGTTGCCCAAAGTCAAACCCTGTGTTTGGGGTGGGAGTGGGGAGATTTGTTTTGTTTTGGCGCCACCTGGTGGTGCCTCTGGGTTAGTCACAGCTCAGGATCCTGGGATGGACCATTTGTACCAGCATCCAACCTTGCAGAACATGCACTCAGTCAGCCACATGCCACATATCTCCCTGCTCCACCCCTGCAGACCCACTCTGCAGGGAGCTATGTTGGTATGGGGCTGCACCTACCAGGGAGGGAGCATATGCCCACCTCGCCAGCTTCCAGTCATGTTGTCTGTGAAGATGGTTGGGGGAGGGAGGAAATGTTTCCTGAATCATGGGCGTGTGTGTGTCTGTGTGTGTGTGTGTGTTGCTACTCCCCCTCCTCCCCTCCACTCCTCCTCCTCCTACTCCTGCTCTTCATCCTCGCCCTCCTACCTCGACTCTGCTCCTCCCCCTCCCTCTCCCCACCCCCGAGTCCTCCAAAATACTAGAAATAAACCCTAGTTTATTCTCTGACAGAGTGAATTCTCTGTCTCTGAAATGGGAAGTTAAAGTGATCTGATTCACCGGGGCAAGAGCTTGTGACTTCAGGAGTAGTGTTGGAAAGAGTGAAGATGTGGAAATTACTATTGCCCAAAGTCAAGTCCTGTGTTTGGGGTGGGGGTGGGGAGATTTGTTTTGTTTTGGCGCCACCTGGTGGTGCCTCTGGGTTAGTCACAGCTCAGGATCCTGGGATGGACCATTTGTACCAGCACCCAACCTTGCAGAACATGCACTCAGTCAGCCACAAGCCACATACCTCCCTGCTCCACCCCTGCAGACCCACTCTGCAGGGAGCTATGTTGGTATGGGGCTGCACCTACCAGGGAGGGAGCATATGCCCACCTCGCCAGCTTCCAGTCATGTTGTCTGTGAAGATGGTTGGGGAGGGAGGAAATGTTTCCTGAATCATGGGCGTGTGTGTCTGTGTGTGTTGCTCCTGTCTTCCCCATCTTCCCCACCCCCTCCCCCTCCCTTGCCCCTCCTCCTCCCCTTGCTCTTCTCCCCTTCCTCCCCCCCCTCCTCTCCCTCCTCATCCCTCCCCTCCCCCTTCTCCTCCCTATCCTCCCCCTCCCCTCACCCGCCCTGTCCCCCTCTCCTCCTCCCCTCCTCCTTCTCCTCCTCGCCCCTCCTTCTCCCCTGTCCCCCTCCCTTCCTTCTCCCTCTTCTCCCCTTCCCTCCCCCCTCCTCCCCTCCCCTTCCTCCTTCTCCCCTTCCCTTTCCCCTTCTCCCCCTCCCCCCCCCCCTACTCCTCCTCTGCCTCTCTTCCACCCCTCCCCCTCCTCCTCCCCCCCCCCTTCCTTCTCCCTCTTCTCCCCTTCCCTCCTCCTCCTCCTCTTCCCCCTCCTCCTTCCCCTCCTCCTCTTCCCCCTCCCCTTCCTCCTCCCTTCCCCCTTTCCCTTCCCCTTCCCAACCTCCTCCTGTCTCCTTCTCTCCCCATCCACCTGCCCTCTCCCTCCTCCTCCCCCTCCTCCTCTCTGTTCTAGTAAAAGCTTGAGTTTGAGAACCCCTGAAATACTCATTTCTCCGATTTGTGCACAAGCTGATAATGGACATGCTCCTGGAAAATCCATGTCAACGGATGCTTCAGCCCACGGCTTCTCTGGCCCCCGCCCCCACCTCTTAGCTCTGTTCCTCTGTTTCCTTTCCCTGGTCTTGGCCAGCCTGGCTGGCCCTTGGGTTTCCTCACTTGCCTGTTGGTTTCTGCTGTGTCACACAGCAGAGCCCAGGTCCCAGCGCCCGACCTTTTCACCTGACCTCTGGTCAGCACCCGCCTCTCACCGCCCTCTGCAGGAAGCACGGGCCTGTTTCAGTGACCAGAGGTGACAAGCGATCTCTAGCACAGAAGCAGGGACTCAGGGCCGGACCAGAGCCTGTTCCTCCCACACCCGCCCGGGAGCCCTTTCCACCGCACGTCCTGCCATTGGCACTGTGCGCGCTGATAGCGACGTGATTATGCACAACCTCAAGCAGATGCTGGTGGTGAAAGTCAGCAGAACCCCCATACCCGCTTCGACGGGGTCTTTAATCCTACAGAGGGGCTTGTGTTGAGGCCCTGCGAGAGGCGCCCGGTTGTCGGGACTCGTCGGGCTGTGAGTGGGTCTGCAGGGGTGGAGCAGGGAGGTCCTTGTTTGCTCCCCACCGCCCCCTCTCTCCCCTTCCCTCCATTGGCAGCTCTGCTAACGTGTTGCGTTTTCTGTTCTCAACGCGGGCTTTCATGTTCGAACCCCAGCCTCTGGCTTGGGCTAACAAAACTTACAGAGGAAAGTGACACAAGTCAGATGCCGACCCCACCTCAACGCCCAGCCACCCTCGCCAGGCTGCATCCAATGAGGGTGGTCAGCTCGGGGCATCGCCGGCCTAAAGCTCGGCTGCCTCTGACCTGCCAGCCCCGAATCCCGCCTGCCCCCACTAGCCCTGTTTGCTGTGTCAACATTGAGATGTGTTGGTATGTGGCTGCACCTACCAGGGAGGGAGCAATGCCCGCCCTAGAGAAAGTCCACTGCACTGCCGGTCTAGCTGCCACGCCCTCTCTAGCAACGCCCTGAGCAGTCAACTCTTATTTTTTCTTCTTTTTTTTTTTTGGAGCCACACCCTACAATGCTCAGGGCTTACACGGGGCTCTGCTCAGGATCACTCCTGGTAGGCCTCAGGGGCTACGCGATGGCGGTGATTGAACCTGGCTTGACTGTGTATAAGACAAGCACCGACCCACTGCACTGTCTCTCGGGCCCAGCCTGACATTTCCTACCACGTTCACATTCTTCAGAGAAATAGTAGCCTTCAGGCAAGGAGTGATAAAGGGATCAGGGCTTTCCTATGGCTATTCTATGGTAATGAGGGAGATGGTGTTGATAGAAAAATCATCCTTGGAATTTTCCCATTATGCCACTGTGTATCTTTCAGCTGTTGGGTATGTTCGCAGATACTCCTGAGATGCAAGTACGGCCTTTGGACTCCTTCACCTTTTCAGTAAAGTGTCAACCCAGGGGCCTGTCTCAGGACTGTGACATTTTCTAACACTGCCTGGCCCGAGGCCTTAAATGGGCCTCTGCTGGGGCCCGAGAGAAGGCGCCTCGCAGACACTTGCCTTGCATGCAGCTACGGTAGCCATGACCCTACCGTCAAATCTCTGGTACCACGAATGATCCTCTGAGCGCTACCAGATGTGGCTCCCAACCAAATAATAAAATAAGAATAAAGTGACCTTAGTAAAAAGACTGAGACAGCAGGGCTGAGGGTGAGGAGATGAGGTTTCCAGCAGGAGTGTGGTCTCTTCCTAAGAGACTGACTTTTCAGTCCCACAGAGGCATCACACTAGACGTGTTTCCTTTGCCCCAGGAGTTGGGCTTCTAAACTCAAGGCAGAAACTGTCTCAAAGGAGTCTCTCTTGGGGCTGGAAGGACAGCACAGAGAGCAGAGCAACTGCCTTGCACACAACCAACCCAGGTTCAATCCTTGGCATCCAATATGGTCCTCTGAGCACTGCCAAGAGTGATTTCTGAGTGCAGAGTCAGGAGTAACCTCTGATCATCACCAGGTGTGACCTCAAACCCCAAAATAACAACTATTATCATCATCATCACGTTGTCTTTGTCATTGTCGTCATCTTTCTCTGAATTCCTGTGTCACCAGAAACAGATGCTTCGGGCTTTTCTTATGCATAAAACTCTGCTTTGTTTAAGGGAGGGATTTTCAGAAGGAAGGAAATACTCAGGGGGCCACACCTGGAGGTGCTCAGGGGTATCTACTTCTGGTTGTGCACTGAAGGATCACTCCTGACCGTTCTCGGGGCATCAGATGGTGGCAGGCATTGAACCCTGTAAGTCCCACACTTTATTGATGGCTTCCTGTCACAAATAACAGCGCTGCCTCAAGCTGAATGGGTCACAGGCTAGCCAAGCGCCTGTCTGCTGAACTAGCTCTCTGCACCCCCACATCCCGCCCCGGTTTATTTCTTGTTGAGCGCTCTGGGAGCTTTATATATCCTGGATATTAGCACTCAGTCAGATGTGAGATTGAGACTATTTTCTCCCATTTTGACAGGCGTCTTTTGCTTTAATAATTTCTTTTGCAGTGCAGACACATTTCAGTTTGACGTCATCCCTTTTGCTTATTTCACGTCTATGTTCCTTGTCAGTGGAGTCTAATGACCAAAGACACCTTTGAAGCCTTTACCACACCGACTCGCAAGTGCTTCTCTGAATATGGGCTCAGGGCTGACATCAAGTCTTCAGTCCACGTTTCCGTGGCATTTGTGCAGTGTGAGATGGTAGTCTTGTTTCATTCCTGAGTTTCTGAAAGCAGAGGGGCCACGGCCTGTGGTATTGGCAGAACTGGGAAAAGGGGGTTGAAAATCAACCACAACTTAGCAAAGCAGAGAGACACGGTGCCTTAGAGGCATCAGTTGCAAAATGTTGCAGGACTCCTCTAAGAGCCTCTGCATCTACCCTGGATTGCCTCCTGCAGGTCACTTCGTAGATGGGGGGTAGGCTAAATGTGGCAGTTTATCTGACCATGTATTCTATACTGGCTAGTATAAATATTCTCTCATGCTACCACAAGTATCGTGGGACTAGCTAGATCTTACCAGCATATTTGCCTGGCCACGTTGGATCTCTAAGTAATTAGACCAGAGAGAAATGCTGTTTGCCTCCAAGCAAGCAAGCATGGCTCCCCTGATAACTCAAAGGCAACTAAAATACAAAACTACAATGAAGTAGAGGAGACTCTTGTGAAGGCTTGGAGAAATATTTAACAGGCATTAGTATAGTCTTGGGTACAGAGACATACCATCTCAGAAACCCCCTTCTCTACCCTATTAAGGCATTTCCAGGCAGATCTTGGCTCAAAACATTAGCATATAATAGGGCCTAGGTGAGGTGCTGGGAAAAATTACCTAAGGGTATTTGATCCTTCCTGCTTCCCATAATAGTGGGAGGTCTGAGTTGCAGGGGCATAAAACCAGCCTGCTTCCTCTCTCTCTCTCTCTCTCTCTCTCTCTCTCTCTCTCTCTCTCTCTCTCTCTCTCTCTCTCTCTCTCTTTGGGCTCTCTTTTTGGGCTTTCTCTTTGTGAGCTCGCACCCTTCTTGGGAGTTTTGTCTTTGTCTCCTCTTTACAGGGCCTTTACACGTGGTGGCCGCCATCTTGGCCTACACGAGGCTGGGGTTCTAGCCAGGTATCCTAAGCACAGGGTTTTTTCTATTGCTGACTTGTATGCCTGAACCTGTGATAAGTAAAGCCTTTTAAAACTGCATTGGATTCCTGAGTCTTCATCCATTCCCGCCGCTTAGGAGGTAGAAGGGAACTCCCTTCCCGGCACTGTTGGGAACCTGGCGGCGTCCCCAACAGCAAACCAAAACAGGGAGGAAGAAGGCTAGAACTCTGGGAGCCAACCAAGTCCCCGCGATGCCCATGGGCTCTCTATCTCATCAAGAGAGTGACGAGTTCTCTTTCACAGTAGAGAAAGCCCCGTGTGGCTGCCTGAAACTAAATACTGTGACCGGACGCTGAACCGCAATAATTTTAGCAGGCATCGTGGCAGGCTAAATCTCCTGCCTCCTGCCTGGCTTGCTTCTGCTGACTCAGGCAGATCTGCCTTCCCTGATAAGCAGCAACTCTCAGCCTGCAGAAACTTGCCTCACAGCTTGGCTTGGGCACACAGGGGTTTTCCTGCAACTTTGATTATTTATTTATTGTTTTGTCCAAGCATGAGACTCTGTCTCTAAGGCTCCATGAATTCCTTGCTAAAAGAGAGAAGAACCCCACAGCTTCCCTAGGCTGGCTGCCATGACCAGAGCACCAACAATTTCAGCTGTCGGAGCCTAACCAGAAGTGGTACCCACCCCTGTCCCCTCTATACACACACACCTTCCACAGGGCTTCGGAGACGCTAATGGTGAGGACCCTAGGGAGCTCTTTCACAGAGGAGGGCAGAGTGTCTTGCTTCTGGCAGCTGGAGGCTATCACCATGCACTGAGCTCAGAGGCCGGAGTGGGCTCAGCTTGGGAGGCTCGGACTCCCTCTCCGCTCTTGGAAATCCAGGGAGGTCCCTGGAATAAGCTCCTAAGAGGATGGTTACCCATAGCTGGACCCTCAGCATCTGAGACCACAGATGTGGAACTCAGAGAATGAAAGTGGTCACCAGAGGAAAAGGGACCGCAAGGGACTTCCCACCCATGGTGCCCCTCCTCTTTCTGGACAGTGACTAAAGGAAAGCCCCACCAGCTCTGATTTCTCCACACTGTTTGCAAGAGCAGTGAGATGTCCACAATTCAAGCCACAGCAGCTGCCCCTGGGAAAACAAAGCAAATGCCAAATAAAGACTCGATCCTCAAATGGAATAAAGAAATCCGCCTTAGTAAGGATGAGGAACTTAACAGGCAACACGTTTTGTATGAATCTCGCAAAGAAGATGAGCTCAGTGAATGCTGAGTGAAACATCATGAAATAAGAATAAAAAAGTCATTGCAAATAGAAAGAAGCTAAACATTCCAAATGGAGGAACTACAATGGGTTAGAGATCATTTAACAGGCAGCGCATGTGGAGGTGCAGGATATGAGAAACACAGTGGGCTGGAGAGATTTAACAGGCTGAGCATGTTTTGCGACCAGGAGGCCTGGGTTTGATCCCCAACCCTGAGTGGTACCCAGAGCACTGCCAGGAGCAACTTCCCACATAGAGCTGGGGACGGCTCCTGAGCACCACTAGGTGTGGTCCCCAAATCAAACAAATAATAGCCAACATACCCAATGAATGATATGAAAACTTCCATGGAAAGCCTAATTAGAAGGATCTGTCTTGCAGAGGAAAGGAGAAATGAAACTAAAGATAAAAATTGCAATAATGACTCAAGCTTTAGGGGAAAAAGTGGAGAAATATTTTGAGAATTTTTTGTTAGACTCCATCATGATAGGAAAGATACTGATCATGAGTGTACTGAAAAGTGAAGATGAAAAGAGAGTCTATTTAGGAAATAATATCTGCGGCCTAGAGAGATATTGTAGCAGCTAGGGTGCTTACCTTGCATAAGAGTGATCTGGATTGATCCCCAGCTCCACTTATGGACCTCTGAGTTTCTGGAGTGATCCCTGAACACAGAGTCAGGAGGTGCATAGTGAGAGGAGACACTAATCCTGAGGACCCAGGATGCTCACGAAGAGCCACACACGGTGCCCTTGGTGGCGGCCGCCTCTACCCATCTGCCTGCATTGTATGTGCTGCAAAGGATGTTATAAATAACAAATGACTTTTGGCAGAAAAGAAGATATCCCATGATCTATAGACTGCTGATTAATACCAGAAAGTATGAAAAAAGACTCTCATCGGTACAGAAAATCTCGTACAATTTTCATGGTGACCACAAAACAAGTAAGTGTAGCAGAAGAGACCAGAAAGTAGTGCAGGCCATGCACCTGCCTTGGACACAGCTGACCCGGGTTTCGTCACTGGCACCACATATTGTCCCCTAAGCACCACCAGGGGTGACTGCTCGGTGCAGCGCCAGAGCTCAGAGCCTGAGCACTGCTGTGTATCTAGATGAGTAAGCCTGACCTCGCAGTGCACAGCCAGGAGTAAGCCTGAGCGCTGCTGTGTATCTAGATGAGTAAGCCTGACCTCAGTGCACAGCCAGGAATAAGCCTGAGCACTGCTGTGTATCTAGATGAGTAAGCCTGACCTCGCAGTGCACAGCCAGGAGTAAGCCTGAGCGCTGCTGTGTATCTAGATGAGTAAGCCTGACCTCAGTGCACAGCCAGGAATAAGCCTGAGCACTGCTGTGTATCTAGATGAGTAAGCCTGACCTCGCAGTGCACAGCCAGGAGTAAGCCTGAGCGCTGCTGTGTATCTAGATGAGTAAGCCTGACCTCGCAGTGCACAGCCAGGAGTAAGCCTGAGCGCTGCTGTGTATCTAGATGAGTAAGCCTGACCTCAGTGCACAGCCAGGAGTAAGCCTGAGCGCTGCTGTGTATCTAGATGAGTAAGCCTGACCTCAGTGCACAGCCAGGAGTAAGCCTGAGCGCTGCTAAATGTAGCCCTAAAACAAACAAACAAACACGTGGAAAATTCCTCTGTCAGAGACACTTAGGAAAGTGGAAAAGCCATCTAAATTTTAAGTTTTAATTTTATAATAAAGAGATCAAGATAAAAGGAAATAGCAGAGATTTGAAACAACCAGAAAAGATGGCATGGCAGTCATTAAATCTCATACAGCAGTCAGCGATATAAATATGAGTGGCCTAAATTCAATAGTCAAAAGACAAAGAATTACTTTATAAATTAAAAAATAAGCTTAATCTAAGTAAATTATACATAATAAACTCAGAGTAAGGTCAAATGTAAGGTCCTTGTGAAAGGTTGAAGCAAGATGGCTCAAAACAATAACAGAAAAAAGGCAGGAATGCTGCACCGTATCTGAGAAACTAGATTCTTAGCTGTGAAAGGTAATAAGAGAAAAAGACAAATATATAGTGATCAAGGGTACAATCCCAAAAAGAAGCTATAACTGTTATAAATATCTATGACCCTAACACAGGTACATCTTAGATACACAAAATTTGATAGACTAAAAGCAAAACATAGAGTCACAAATAATAGCAGAGAACCTCAGAAAGTTAGCAAGGAATGACAGAACGTTAACGAGGAATGACAGTCTTAACAGATGTATACAGAAATCTCCACCCCAAAAGAAAAAAAAAAGGCATTCTTCTCAATTGTACATGGAACATTCTCAAGGCTAGAGCATATTTTGGGACAGATAACGAGGCTATAAATACATAAAGATTGAAATCATATCCTTTATCTTTTCTCACCAGAATGGAATGAAGTTAGAAATCAACTACAAAAAAGAAAAATGGAAAATTCCAAATGTTTGGAGACAAAAAGTGTACTCCAAAATAATTATTGGATAAATAAAGAAAATAGTCAGAAGCACTGTTTAGAAAACAATGGAGCCAAAGGCATTAGTTATCAGTTTCTATGGGGTTCATCAAAAGGAGTTTTAAGTGCAAAGTTCATAGCAATACATATCACGAAAGAAGGAAAGTAAAAATAATCTAACCTTACATCTAAAAAAAATATAAAAAGGAAGAAACCAGATCCAGAGACAATGACACATGGGGCAGAGCTGCTACCGGCTCTTCCCATGCTCACTGATCATGAGGCATCCAGGAGGGAGGACGGGTTTCTGGCCCTGGCCCGCCATCCCAATAGAGCCTTGGGAAAAACCATAGGAACCCCCGCCCCGCACCGTAATGGCAGCCATTTTCAACATCTGGACTCCACAGTTTGTCAGAGCCCCACCCAAGAGAGAAGCTGATCTCAAGCCCAGGTACACAGGTCTTGGAGGCTAAAGTCACCGGCCTTCTGTAGAGAAGGAGCTAGGGTCCCACTTCCCCACCTCTGTCTTGTCCCTTCTGGGAGGCCTGGTGGACCCACCCACGAACTGCTCTGGGTCTTCCAGCTATGCTTCAGAGACACTAACACATTAGGCAGAGCTGCTACCGGCTCTTCCCGTGGCAAGAGGCCATGGTACATCAAATTAGTAGAAACCAACCACGCTCCATAAATTCAGATGGTCAATGCAAGAACAGAAATAGACCAGATTAGCCCATTAACCTAAACCCCAACGTAAACCCTAAACCCCATCCTGGACCATTTCATGAATCCCACTGCCCTCTCCCAGTACTCAATGGACCTGAGGACCTGTCCTGTTACACATTACTCTCTCCACTGAGGAGGAGAAAAGGAAGGAGAGTAGAATGCTTCTAGCCTGACAGCAGACTGGGCCCCCTGGGATAAACCCAGAGCCACAGCAGAGCCTGGCAAGCTACCCATGGTATATTTGATATGCCAAAAGAGCAATAATAATGAACCTCATTCGCAATGAATGGAGACATTACTGGCACCCGCTCAAGCAAATCGATGAACAATAAGAAAACAAGTGATACAAGTGAGGAAACCATTAAATAATAAAAAATTGGAATGTAAATAAATAAAATTAAAATAAAAACAATAAAATACATCCATAAAACTAAGAGCTGACTCTTTGAAAGAACAAGCAAGTTGGTAAACCTCCAACTAGGATCACTATCACTATCTTCCCATTCATCATCTATTTGCTAGAGCGGACACCAGTAATATCTCCATATGTCCTGTCTCATGCTAGTAGAACCCAAAGGCATCCACTTGCTCCAGGAACATATGAGCCTGAAACCATTATATTAGGTCATGGGAATTACCTAATATAAATGTTACTGGTACTTGGCATATTAAATACAACACAAGCAGCTTGCCTGGCTTGCTGTGCAGGTGGCATACTCTTGTAGTCACCTCAAAATAAAGCATTTATTGATGAACCCGCGGCCGCATGAACCGGCCTGTGATAGTCTGGTCTGCTGGGTGGAGTTGTGATGAGAAAGAAGTCCAGATGTGGAAAACTGCGGCCCCCATGGAGTCAGGTGGGGGGGGGGTCGTCTGGCTTGTTGTGAGGCTCTGCTGGGGTGGGAGGCCAAGGCTAGAACCTGCCATGCCTCCCAGGCGCCTCATGAGTGGCTGGGCACAGGGAGAGCAAGTAGCAGCTCTGCCCCATGTCTGAGAGTCTCTGGTTCAGCATACCTGGGCCGGATTGAAAAAAAGTGTGTGATCCTGATCCTGATCCAACTAGGATCACAAAAAAAAATAAATAAATAAATAAATAAATAAATAAATAAACCCTTATGGAAAGAAGAAGAAACAAAAGAGGTGAAATTACAATTGATACTACAGAAATAGAAAAGATATAACAGGCTACTGTAAGCAACAATGTGAAGCAAATTGGACAACCAAGAAGAAATGGGATAATTTATTTAAAATCATGAGACCTTTAATACTGAGCTGGAATGAGATAATTTAAACAAAACAGTCACAAGGACAGCAGTTGAAATCATAATTAAATCTCACCCAAAACTCACTCCCAATGCCAACTGGTCCAGCCCTTTTGGAAAAAATATGAACATTCCTCCAAAAAGTAGATTTTGAGCTACCATTCAACCCAGCAATACCACTCCTGGGAATATACCCTGTAGACCCAAAACACACAGCAGAAAACACACATCTGCACTTCTGTATTCATTGTAGCTCTATTCATTATAGCCAGTCAGAATCTGGAAACAACCTAAATGCCCGAGAACAGAAAACTGGTTAAAGAAACTATGGTACATCTAAACAATGGAATACTATGCAGCTGTCAGAAAAGATGAAGTCAAGAAATTTACCTACAATAGGATGGACATGGATACTATCATGCTGAGTGAAATTAGTCAGAAGGAAAAGAACAGATATAGAATGATTGCATTCATTAATGGGATATATCTATCTATCTATCTATCTATCTATCTATCTATCTATCTATCTATCTATCTATCTATCTATCTATCTATCTATCTATCTATCTATCTCAGTGTTCTACTAATTGTGGGAAATATTAACGCCAGACTAGGACTAGGCATTGAATGTACACAAAGGTTTGAATGTACATGACAATCCTTAAATGTCTGTAGGGAAAGCCACAATGTGTAAGAGGAGAGAGAAAGAGAGAGAGGGGGAGGGGGAGAAGGAGAAGGGAAGGGAGAGGGGAGGGGGGAGAGAGAGAAGGAACGGAAAAGTGCCTGCTATAGTTCTCAGGCACTCTGGTTGTTTCCAGATTCTGGCTATTGTGAATAGTGCTGCTATGAAAATAAAAGTGCAAATGGTGTTTTTGTTGTGTGTTTTTGACTTCCCAAGAGTGGTATGGCTGGGTAGAATGGGGAGCTCAATTTCTTTTTTTTTTTTTTTTTTTTTTTTTTTTTTGCCTTTTTGGGTCACACCCAGCGATGCTCAGGGGTTACTCCTGGCTCTGCACTCAGGAATTTCTCCTGGCGGTGCTCAGGGGGCCATATAGGATTCTGGGGATCGAACCGGGTCGGCACAGGCCGGCTGCGTGCAAGGCAGACGCCCTACCTGCTGCGCTGTTGCTCCGGCCCTGGGAGCTCAATTTCTAATCTTTGGAGGAATGTCCATATTGTTTTCCAGAAAGGCTGTACCAGTCAACATTCCCACCAGCAATGGATGAGAGTCCCTTTCTCCCTGCATCCACGTCAGCACTTGTTGTTCTTGCTCTTTTGGATATGTGCTAGTCTCTGTGGTGTGAGATGATACCTCATTGTTGTTTTGATTTGCATCTCTCTGATTAGTTTTTTATATGCCTTTTGTCCATTCAAATTTCTTTTTTGTCAAAGTTTCTATTCATTTTTTCTCCCATATTTTGATGAGTTGGCTGTTTTCTTCTTGTAAAGTTCTACCAGTGCCCGGTATATCCTGGATATTAATCCCTTATCAGATGGGTATTGGTCGAATATTCTTTCCCATTCTGTGGACTGTCTTTGTATCTTGGTCACTGTTTCTTTTGAGGTGAAGAAGCTTTTTAGTTTCATGTAGTCCCATATGCTTATATTTGCTTCTATTTGTTTTGTTAGTGGTGTTTCTATTTGAAGATGCCTTAAGCTTCCATGTCGTGGAGGATTTTTCCTATATTTTCTTTGATGTACTTTATGGATTCAGATCTGATATTGAGGTTCTTTAATCCATTATGATCTGATTTTTGTGCAGAGGTATTATACAGAGGTCCAAATTCTTTATCTTTTACATGTAGCTGCCCAGTTTTCCCAGCACCACTTGTTAAAGAGGTGCTCCATTTCATCTTTTTTGGTCCTTTAAGATTAATTGATCATGTGCTTGAGGTTGGGTGTCAGGATACACAACACTATTCCATAGGTCCACAGGTCTGTTTTTATTCCAATACCATGCTGTTTTAATTGCTACTGCTTTGTAGTACAGTTAGAGGTTGGGAAAGAATATCTTATTGGGATATTCTTAATTGAGTTAGATTAGCCCTTTCCCTTCCTAAGTGAGTAGAATCAAGTTCAGAGAGACTAAGTAGCTATCTCTTAGTAAAAAAAAATCTGTCACTTAGTATAAAAAAATCAGCTGTGGTAAAACAAGAACCAAATTTAGAGTTTTTTTCCACACAAGCATTTAACGATGCTAATGTTCTTAATGCCATTATAAATAATGACTATATCATGGAATGGCCGTAAAAGTGAAATGATGGAGTTTGGGACGCACAGTTTGGGAGAGCCGCAGTTATGCTTTTTCCACACATGCCTTTCCTTGCTACCCATGAGTATTTACACAGACAGACAGATAGGTACATGTGTGTGCACACACACACACACACACACACACACACACACACACACACACATAAAGTGTTCTTCTGAGCTCTGTTCTGTGGACCAGTCTAGTGAATTATTGAGTCTGACAAGGAGGTCAGTGCAGGTGATAACTTGAGACTTGTGACTCGTGTCTCAAACAGGACCTGCCTTTTAGGACTGGATCTTTACCCCACGGTGTCGACTGAGTATCCTATGTTGGAACTGAAATGAATTCCCTGGCACCCAGCTGCTGTCAGAAAATTTCTGAATCTGGGTTGGAAAAAACTTCACACATTTGTTGCTAGAAAAGTATTTTTTGTTGAATATACACAAAGAGACTTAATTTTAAACTCTAAATATCTGCAGGGCTAGCCACAATGTGTAAAACAAGAGGGAGAGAGATGCAGAGACAGAGAGACAGAGAGAGAAAGAGAGGCAACAGGGCTACCTGCTGTTGAGGCAGCCTGAGGGGTGGGTGGGAGGGGTGGGGTACAATGGTGGTGGAAATGGGGCACTGGTGGAGAGATGGGTGCTGGAATACTGTATTACCAAGAACCAATTGTGAACACTTTTGTAATTGTATGTCTCACGGTGGTATAATAAAAAATTAAAAAAAAAAAAAGAAAAAAAAGAAAAGTATTTTTTGGGGAAAACAACTTACCCTGTGTAAATTTAGTTGGATGTGAATGTTTATATCTGGTCAATTTGAATCACTATGAAAACAACCAAGAAGCCTAGCACAATGTTTGATAAACAGTTCTCTGTAAATTAGATTACCTCTTCATATTGTCCATCAAGCATAGGTCAAATGAATAGAATGAACATAATTCTTCATTAAGGTAAGAAATAACACAAGACTTTGAAGTAATGATGGGCAATCAGGGTAGTGAATACAAACTACATTTTAATTTGAAAATTATGAATATTTATATATGTTTATAAATATATGTTTTAATAGTGATTTTACTGAAAGGAAGGCCCAAGTAATAGTTCAATGCAAGGGAAACAAAGATGAGCTTCAAGAACTTTGAGGTGCCAAAGAGGATTCTATATTTTTTGTTTGCTTGGGGGCCACATTCAGCAGTGCTCAGGGATCACTCCTGGTGGAGTTTGTGGGACCATATAGGGTGGCAGGGATCAAACCCAGGTCGGTCACATACAAGGCCAGCACCCTGCCCACTGTTCTATCTCTCTGGACCCATAGAATTCCATATGTTTGAATAAAAATTCTAGGCAATTCTGAAACAATTCACCCACAGTTTAAAAGGAGGAAAACTTTTTTTTTTTTTTTGGTTTTTGGGTCACATCCGGCAATGCTCACGGGTTACTCCTCGCTCTGCACTCAGGAATTACTCCTGGCAGTGCTCGGGGGACCATATGGGATGCCGGGGGATCAAACCCGGCCGGCGCAGGCCAGCCACGTGCAAGGCAAATGCCCTACCCGCTGGGCTATTGCTCTGGCCCCCTTTTTATTTTTTTTGGAGAAAACTTTTAACAGTTATAGTTTACTCTGACAACAGGCTATGTAACCTTGGGCAGTTATTTAAGCACTCTGGTTTTCCTTGGTAGAAAGATTAGAGAAATAATCTTCCATGCCAACATCTCTAATTGTTCAATTGACTCCCATTATTATGTGATTTCCCACCAAGACAGAGGCTGTCAGGAACTATAGTCTATTGATTTCAGATGCCCAGAACATAGGTAGTGTGGCACACATTAGGGACTCACCTAAACTGAAATTGAGCTCTGATAAAGGAGAAAAAAATTAAAAGAATTAAGTCCATTTGCGGTTATCAGAAATGTATGTGTGCGTGTGCTTGCCCATATAGCATAGGAACTGGGTCAACAAAGTCTACAAATCAACAATGGATACCATGGGTCACGCTCCGAGGTCATTCATTTCAAGTTTATATGTATGAGCCTGCAGCATGACTGCTGGGTGCCCTTTGGTCTGGTTCTTCTGTCTTATGTGAAAACATAGGTGTTTATATGTGATCCAACAGGTCGATGGTTTCACCGATACTGCCAGCATAAGCACTGCTGCAAGAGCTGCAAATGCCACAGCTGGACGACTTGTGACCTGAAATAAATGTGTCAGAGCAGCAAAGGTTTGCGGTGCCCAGTATCGGAGGATGATTTACTGAGGCATGACAGAACCCGTTGGCCCGAGAGAGTGTCCTGCAAACAGGCCTGTTGACAGTGACCAGACGATGACCTTGTTCATTAGAAATCCCTGAGCAGTGCCACAGAGCTGCACTAAGTGTCAGATGAAGGAAACTGGTAGCGGGAGGGTCGGCCCCTGCCCTGGGTTTCTTGAGTGCCTTGGGTGAGCTTATTCTCTTCCCTGAAACTAAGTTCTTCACCTGCAAATGGTAAAATGAGGGGTTGGATGATTACCCCTTTGTCCCCAACAGGCTATGACAATTTGATCGCAAGACTGCAATTCACAGAGCCTTGTCCATTCTTTTTTGGCTTTATCAGAATCACTAAGAAATGTGGGCTCAACTCTCTTGCTCTGGCAACGACAAGCCAGCCCCATCGACATGTCCAACACAGGGGCTGAGAGAAAGTACAGGGCTTAGGTTTGCCTTGCACATGACAATTCAATCCCTAGCACTGCATACGGTCCTCGGAGCCCCCTCCCGGAATGATCCCTGAGCACAGAGTCAGGAGTAAGCTCTGAGCACAATCAGATGTGACCCTCCTCCCCCAAAATACAAGAACACTTACAAAAATAGTTTCCAACACAAATTGATCCCATTGCCTATTTGCAGCCATTCTGTCATACCAGAATTTTAGCAACAAACTACCACCTCTTAGTAGGTACATTTTGGGCAGGTGGAGGAGGGCAGAAGCCACAGGGGTCAGTAGTTGAGAGTTCACACTCTGGATATCATGGAATAATTATATTTCCCTAAACCCACATAGAAACGCAAAAGCAGTCAGCAGCAACGCATGATTCATCGACAGACCATTGAGACTGTTCCCTTCCTGCTTCTTATTTCAGCATGTAGAGCAGTTTCCTAACTGCTGCTCTAAGAAATGGCCACCAATACAGTGGCTTGAAACAACCCAAATTTATATCAACAGATAGCTGAGAGGGGCCAACTGAGTTGAGTTCTTCCCAGAGATACAAGAGGAGAATCATCCTTTGCTTTTTCCAGATGTAAGACTCTCCTGGGCCTCTGAGCTTACATGCTCTCACCTGTAGCACCACATTCAGCTTGGATTCTTCTTTTTTTTTTTTCTTTTTTGGGTCACACCTTGCATTGCTCAGGGTTACTCCTGACTCTGCACTCAGGAATTACTTCTGGCGGTGCTAAGGGGACCATATGGGATGCCGGGGATCGAACCCAGGTTGGCGCGTGCAAGGCAAACGCCCCTATCCGCTGTGCTATTGTAGCTTGGATTCCTCTGCCTCTCAATTTCTCCCTACCTGGAAAGCCAAGGATAATCTCTCAATTATTCACTTTAACACATTAACATTAACTTTAGCACACCTGGAAAAGTCACACTTGACAACTAAGGTGATGTGGTCCGGGGTTCTGAACTTAAGGTGTGATAATTAGAAGGTTGTTGTTCTTCCTACACCCATATATTAAAGTCCCGCTTTGGTCTTTTTTACTGTCTGGGTGACTGGTAAATTCTCTTTACTCAGAGTCTGTTTTCTCATCAACAAAAATAATCTAGCAAATCTTTTTTTATGGATTTTTTTGTTTTGATGATTAAGTAAAATAATGCACGTTAAGCTTGTGGCATGCATTTGGCCTTGTATGTGAAACTCATAAGGAGAGAAGGAAAATATGTATTTCAGTTTTTAAAAACATAAGTTTTGGTCAGAGATAGTATAGAGGTCATGAACCTTGACTCACATGCAGCTGATCCAGATTCATTCCCTAGCACCACAAAAGGTCCCTGAGCACTTCCAGGAGTAACCTGTGAGCACAGAGCCAGGAGTAGTCCCTGAACACTGCAGGTTGTGGCCAAATATGGAAATATCCCCAAAATCTATCTTTGGTCTATCTATAGTTATTTACATGTTAGCCTCACTGTGTAAGCCATGATGGTACTTGGAGCGAGATTGGTATTCCTGATAACGACTTAGATTGTGGAATTCTAATCTACAGAAAACATAAGTAATTGTTTAGAGCAATCTCTTAAGGTAGCCAATTGAAGAGAGGGCCCTTTTAGAGAGATCTTAAATGATAAGAACTGGAGGGAAGCCATAGTGTCTAGAAAAAAACAGAACAGAAAATTTTGTGCTCAGGGTTCCCACGCAATTGGGGAGAAAGGCCGAGAGGTTGGACACTGCAGTACTCTATAGTACTGGGGGTTGTTTTCAGGCTCTGCTCAGGGATCCACTCCTGGAGAAACACGTAGCGGAACTGCGCATGTTGCGGGGCCTGGAGCACTGTGTGCAAGGCAAGCGCCCAAGCCCAGTACCAGCTCCCCAGTCCCAGGGTTCCCATGCCCTCTCCCAGGTGCTTGGGCAAGAGTCCTACCTGGCAAACCTGAGCTTGGCGCTGAGCGCAGGCAGAAGAAACTATTGAACCTCTGCCCCCTCTCTGCAGGCATGAAGGGATATATATATATATATATTTTTTTTTTTTCTTCATAAATCCTCTGGTGCTTCCTTTCGATCTATCCTTTAGGGGCTGGATCAATAGTCCAGCGGGTAGGGCGCTGGCCTTGCATGCGGGTGATCCGGATTTGATCCCAGGCATGCCACATGGTGCCCAAAGCGCCACCACGAGTAATTCCTCAGTACAGAGCCAGGGAGTAACTTCTGAGCATTGCCGATGTGACCCAAAAAGCAAAAAAAAAAAAAAAAAAAAAAGAATTTAACCTTTAGTTTGGGGTTTACTCCAGTTCCATGTCAAACAGGAAAATCAACTTACTTGAGTGCAGATGAAATGTGAGATACCCCAAAAATAGAAAAGAGGTGTGTCCATCAACAGAAGCAAGTCCTTTATCCTTTCAGAGAGAAACAAGCATCCAATAAAGCAAGTGAGGTTATTGATGTTGAGTAGAGGTCGGGCAGCAGTCTTGGAACATGTATCAGCTGAAAGCTTGTCTCAAAGGCTTTGAAGGATGATAGGAATAGAAGCAAACTCTTTCCCGTTGGTGCCGGAGGTGCTCATGCAGTCCTCTGAGAAAAGTTGTTAGATGTAGTAATTACTCAGATGTGGGAGAACCTTTGCAGTATTACAGAGAAGAGTGCTTCTGATGTAATTATAGATTATTTACAAAGCACTTTGTCAGCTATAAAGAGCACCCTCATATTAATTTCATTAAATCGGTAGGGACAGTGCTGTAATTTTCTTTTTCTTTCTTGGTTGTTGTTGTTGTGTTGTGTGTGTGTGTGTGTGTGTGTGTGTGTAGCAGAGAGAGAGTGAGAGAGAGTAACGTGTTCAAGAGAGAACGAGGCCTTCTCCAGAGTGGAGAGAGCCCCAGTATACATCCTGGCATTACAGTACGAAGGCATGAGAGTGGACATCTCAAAAGGGGAGGCGTGGGCGACACGTGCTTGGCACCCATGAGCGGCAGCAACACAAGAGGCTGGGCAGCTTCTGCACCCAGTGTTGTGGTTTAGAAGACGCAACTGGCCATGCCTATGATCAGAATATATAATTCTTCTATGTGCCATTTTCTTTGTCCACATTTCCTGTCTCAGAACTCTCCAGACAATTTCATATTCCTATGTGAGTGTGAAAACAACGTCTTCCAAGGTGTGGTAAGATGAGGGTGTGGGCTGGTTACCTGGAGCCAGCTCTGTGACTGGAGGACCAGACTTCAGACCTCTGCGGAGTGGAGAGTGGGCTGGAGCCAGCCGTAGTCAGCCAGTCAGTGAGCTGATCCACCAGGACTGTGCAGTGGAGCCTCTCAGCCCCCGGGACAGTGTCAGGGGAGCTTCCTGGGTGGACAATTAGAGATTTGGGAGAACAGTGATTCGGAGGTTATTGAGACCTTTTGCCTAACTTGCCCTCTGCTTTCTTCCACATGATCTTTCTCCTTTTATAATAAATGAATTGTGGGAAACTCTGGGGCACCCGCACAAAATCGGGAGCAGGGTCAGGGGATCCCCTTCTGTCCCCAGGGGATTGGCGGCCAGAGGATAGAGAAAGATACAAGAATCGTGGAGTTTCAAAATGCTTTACTTATTACAGGTTCTGGCATACAAATAAGCAATAGGAAAACCCGAACTTAGGGTTCCCAGCTGGGCGCGGCCACGTGTAGGCCAAGATGGCTGCCACCATGTGTTGAGGCCCTGCAGAGAGAAAGATGCAAGAAGGGGGGCGCCAGCAAAGGAGGAAATGGGGCGGAGCGATAGCCCAGCGGGTAGGCGTTTGCCTGGCGCGCGGCAGGCCCGTGGCGGCCCGGGTTCGATCCCGGCATCCCATATGGTCCCCTGGAGCGCTGCCAGGAGTAATTTCTGAGTGCAGAGCCAGGAATAACCCCTGAGCATCGCAGGGTGTGACCCAAAAAGGAAAAAAAAGAAAGAAAAGGGGAGAAAGCCCAAGAGAGTGGAAGCAGGCTAGTTTTATATCCCTGCAACCGAGACCTCACACTTCAGTGGAAAACAATTATGTCAAATTCCCTCAGGTAATTTTTCCCAGGACCTCAGCTAGGCCCTGTGAGATGTTAATGTTAAGATCTGCCTTGGAAGTGGCCTGCAGGGTAGAGTGGAGGAGGGGCTTCTGAGATGAACTGTGTCTCAGAATACAAAGGCATGCGTCTGCACCAAAAGAATATTCTATTGCCAGTTATATATTTCTCCAAGCCTTCACAAGAGTCTCATCTTTACTTCATGGTTGTTAGTTATCAGAGAGCCATGCTTGATTGCTTTGGAGACAAACAGCATTTCTCTCTGATCTAATTACTTAGAGATCTAATGTGGCGGGCAGGTAAGTTCTAGCTAGTCCCATGATGATTGTGCAGCGTGAGAGAATATTTATACCAGCCAGTATAGAATACATGGTCAGATAAACTGCCATATCAAAAACTGTCCTCCTCTCTACAAAGTGGCCTGCAGGAGGCAACTCCAGGCCAGATGCAGAGGCTCTGAGCAGCAGTGTACAGCAACAATCAGTGAACTAGCATTTCCTAAATATTGTGAGTTGCTCAGGTAAATTAAGCCCAAAACAAGAAGATACTATAAGAAGCTCTGATTTATAGTTGGTTTCAATAAGTGCAGGTAACGGCTCAGGCGTCTGATGCGCAGAGGGCCAACTTGGTGGGGATTTAACCCTTCACCCTTGTGGGACACTGTGTCCTGATAGACAGGGTCAGAACTGAGTTGATGTCTCCGACACTCAGCTGTTGTCCAGGCATTGCTTGTTGGTGTAGTGAGGAAGCCTCCCTCTCTGCCCGCGGGATTTGGGGGTCAGAACACCAATGTGTCCAGGTAACTGACCCACATATGTTTTATCATCTGCATTTTGTGTAGATGAGCAGTCTAAGGATCTGACGGACGAAATGACTCTATTAAGGCTGTACTGGATTTGGAACCACATCTAAGTCTCATGGGGCTCTTGTTCTCTTGGCTACATCCCTCTGAGACATTACCTTCATGGTGAAGAGGAAATGGACTCAGCTCTCTGTCCTTCCCTCCCCAGCCCTCTGCTTAGCTCCCCAAACACTCTGCCGATTTGCTGCTTCAGGTGTAGCTAAGTAGAGGGTAAAAAGTAACAGCTCGAGCACCCAGGAAGCCTGTTAGAGGGCAGCGTCTTGGGAAAGAGACAGTGCGGGGGCTGGAGCACATGCCCGCGCGCAGGGAGCTGGTTTGATCCCTAGAATCACGTGATTCCCGAGCGTCACAGACGGGGGCCCCAGCTCTCCTAAGAGACAAGCCCAAGGGGCCAAGGAAGAGAAACAAACTCTCCCATCCCAGAACTCCAAACCCAGATCTCACGCAGTTGAGCTTAAAAAGTCTTGGCCTTCTCATCCTCCCAAGAGCACCCTCTCTTCCTTTCTTCCTGCCCCCAAACATTGTGAGCACCCTAAACAATGGAGTTTCGCTGCTTTTCAGCTTCCGCTAGAAACTTCCCCCTACTGCAGTCCATGGCTCAGTGACCTCACACTGCTCGGGTTTACAGTCTCCTTCCTTTTCCTTCAGGCTTCCTGCTGTGGAGCCTGGGGCGCATGAGCAGGGAGGCGCTTTCCCCTGAGAGTGCTAGACAGCAGGTGGGGCACTGGTCTTCCGTGTGGCCCACGTGGGGGCTCAATCTTCAGCATCCCGTATGGTCCCTCAAGCCCGGTCTGGAGTCTGGATGGATCTGAGTACAGAGGCAGCACACCTGGATCCCCCATAAAGAATATGGTTTCCTCATAAAAGTGGCCTCAGAAAAGTCTGACCTCCTGAGACATGAGGGCTGACCCTGCGACCCACTGTTTGCTCCAAAGAGAACAGCGGACGTACCAATCTACCGTTGGTAGAATGAAAGAAATAATCTGCATGGTTCCCTTCCCTCCTCTGTAGGAGAAATACCAACAAATATTTAGGGTATTCCTTTGTGGGGAGGAAGAGGGGATGATGTTGGGCCATACCTCACCACTCGCAGGGACTACTCCTGATTCTGTGCTCAGAGTGATCCCTGCCTGTGCTCAGGGATGAATCATATGTGGTGGGATTCCAAGGGGGGGTGGGCACATGTGAGGCAAGCACCTTGCCTGTAGTTCTCTCTCCAGGCCTTATTTGACTTCCTTCCTTCCTTCCTTCCCTCCCTCCCTTCCTCCCTCCCTCCCTCCCTCCCTCCCTCCCTCCCTCCCTCCCTCCCTCCCTCCCCTCCCTCCCTCCCTCCTTCCTTCCTTCCTTCCTTCCTTCCTTCCTTCCTTCCTTCCTTCCTTCCCTTCCTTCCTTCCTTCCTTCCTTCCTTCCTTCCTTCCTATCTCTCTCTCTTCCTTTCTTTCTTTCTTGGAAAGAAAAGATCTTGGACAGAGGGAAGAAGAGAGATGAGAGGAAGAGGATGCAGGGAACCCTCAGCTGGGAAGCAGCTTTCTGGGAGATACAAAAGAAATAACTTGGATATCATCTCGCTCTCATGAGCTCTCTCGCTCATCCTCATTTCCCTAAACTTTAAGAAACTTGTTTTCATAGGGAGGGGAACAGCATTGGTCTCCCAAGCAGTGCTCAGGGGGCCTGGGTGGTACTTGACCGAGCAGGCTGAGGGGTCGGTGCTTTGCCCAAGGTACACAGTTGCTTAGGGCCACTTCGGAGAGCTTCTGGAGAAGACACTGTTCAGAGAGCACAGATAATTTTCACATCCTCTCAGGGGCATTGTAAGTTTAAAAATAAACAATGATGCCAAGTTGACAACAACCCATCAATAGAAGCTAGCTGACATAATAGCAATGTAAGCAGAAATAAGCAAAGCACCATGATGTGGGTTTTGACTCAGCAAGGGACATTTTAAGTGTCAAAGGCCCAGCACCATGCCCAGGGAAATGCCAGCACCCCCAGAGCTGGAGCTGATGCAGACTGTACCTTGTTCCTCTTAGCAGGAAACCCAGGAAACCCAGCAAAGGCCCTAGAGCATATCCTGAAACTCAGACTGTGGATAGCCAGCAGGCATGGATCCTGGCAGACCAGTGGGGGCGGGGGGGTCGGAGAATGTGGTCGTTACTGATTTCTATCTCTGTATATGGCTTGGGGTCTCCAGAAGAACGGGGTTGACACAAGCAGCAAAGCTTAAGAGTCAAGTTAAACTTTATTTACAGTTGCTTGCAAGGCTGATAATGGGAGAATCCACCACACACAAAGCAGAGGAGAGTGCCTTGATTTCCTCTAAGCCACTTGTCTTCCTGTAGATCATCGATTTGCTGAAGCGGGCACCAGTAACATCTCCATACGTCCTGTCACATGTGAGATATTCCAAGGGCATCTGCCCACTCCAAGAACATAAAGAGCCTTAAACCATTCCATCAGGTCATGGGAATGGGTCTATAATTGTTACTGGTATTTGGCATGTCAAATACAACACGGTAGCTTGCCAGGCTCTGCCGTGTGGGCGGGATACTCTTGTAGTCACCTCAAAATTTGAGCATTTATTGAAGAACTGCATGGCCACAAAGCGGCCGTGCAAGCCGGGGCTGTAATCAGCTCTTCTGCTGGGTGGAACTGAACGAGGGGGAGTCTGGATGTGACTTTCCTCTAAGCCACAATTTTAAAAAATTTTTTATTATACCACCAAGAGATATACACTTACAAAGATGTTCATAATTGGTTCTGAGTCATACAGTGTTCCAGCACCCATCCTCTACTGGTGCCCTATTCCCACCATCAATGTCCCCACATTCCCTCCACCCACCCCCCAACCTGCCTCTATAGCAGGAATCTTTTATTTTCCTCTCTTTCTCCCCTCTCTTTGTCTCTATCTCTATCTCTCTCTCTGTCTCTGTATCTCTCTCTCTCCTTTTTACACAATGTAAACCCTTCAGACATTTAGGGTTTATCATGTAAGTCTCTTTGTGTATAGTCTGGCATTACCATTCCCCACACTTAGTAGAACACTGGTATATATTTATATCCCATTAATGAATGCAGTCATTCTATATCTGTTCTTTTCCTTCTGACTAATTTCATTCAGCATGATAGTCTCCATGTTCATCCATTTGCAGGTGAATTTCATGATTTTTTCTTTTCTGACAGCTGCATAGTATTCCATTATGTAGATGTACCACAGTTTCCTTTTAATGGTTTGAAGCTCTTTATGTTCCTGGAGCAAGCAGATGACCTTGGGTTCTACTAGCATGAGATAGGACATATGGAGATGTTACTGGTGCCTGCTCGAGCAAATCAATGATGAGCGGGAAGACAGTGATACAGTGATACCACAGTTTCCTTATCCAGTCCTCTGTTTTCAGGTACTTATGTTGTTTCCAGATTCTGGCTATAGTGAATAGAGCTGCGATGAATAAAGAGGCACAGATAGTGTTTCTGCTATGAGTTTTTGGGTTTCCAGGGTAAATTTCCAGGAGTGGTATTGTTGGATCAAATGGGAGTTCAATATCTAGTTTTTGGAGGAATGTCCATACTGTTTTCCAAAAAGGGCTGGACCAGTAGGCACTCCCACCAACAGTGGATGAGAGTCCCTTTTTCCCCACATCCATGCCAGCACTGGTTGTTCTTGCTGTTTTGGATGTGTGCCAGTCTCTGTGGTGTGAGATGATACCTCATTGTTGTTTTGATTTGCATGTCCCCTGATGAATAAAGATGAAGAACACTTTTTCATATGCCTTTTGGCCATTTGAATTTCTTCTTTTTGGAAGCTTCTGTTCATTTCTTCTCCCCCCTTTTTGATGCAGTTGGCTGTTTTCTTCTTGTAAAGTGCTACCAGTAAGCCACAACTTTTGTTCGAACCCTTGTCATACTCCCAGATGGGGCTTAGCAAGGTGAGGCCATGAGGTCTGTTCAGGTCTCACAAAAGGAGTTTAATTTCCCCTGCTGGGTCACTCTGGCTACTTGGGCACATTCCCTAAACCTGGGCAGAAAGATCCTGAAGTTCGCAGGTCGATAGACTCTGAATTCAGGATGTGGATATTTCCCAGGGCCCGGGGTGTCTGACCCTACAAAGAAGCCCCTTACACTGGCACACAGGAGGCAGGAGATTGCTCTGCCCAGTTAATAGCTGGTACTAAGGTCTTCACCAACGGGCAGAGGAGGGTCTTTGATTCCGACTGTGGGCTTTCAGCATGGCCTTTCTGCTTCCTCCTTCCTTCCTCCCCAAGGGAGGAGAATAAATAAGCCGACAGCTCCAGAGTTGGTCGCAAGTCTAGGGTGGGGCAGGGCTGAAGTTCATACACTTCACTTTTATGCTTCTCTGTTCAAAACCTAGACTGAGGGCGCCGGACAGAGAGTTCACAGCGGGTAAGTCACTGGCCTTGCCCAAGGTTCCCCTAGGTTCTGTCTCCAGCCCTGCATATGGTGTCCCGAGCACCACCAGAGTGTGGCCCCAAAACAAAAACAGTCAGAACCTCACCCCTGTCGCTGGAGGGAAGTGAGGTAGAAGAATCTAGCCCCTGACCTTCAGCTCTGAGAGCGCAAACATTCCAAAAAAGTTTTCTTCTGTGCTCCTAGTTCAGCATAAAATAAATCAAGGGCTAGAAACAGGGAGGGGAAGGAGGAGGAAAGGCTATGGCAAGATGTATATATTCCCTGGACAGAGGGAAGAGACTTGGTTAGCCACAGTTAAAGCATGCAGGTACTCCGCACTTGCCTGAAACTCAAGCGATAAGAAATCTCAGTGCAACCCAATTCTGACTCAGGCCAATATTTTAATCTTTAGCAAGTGTGTCCTTGAAGACTTAAAGGTGAGGACTCAGGGTTTCCTACGTGGCTGATGGGCCATGAGCCAGCCTGCAGGTATGTTCTGTTGGGCTTACACAACCATCTTCTCTTTTTTTAAAAATCAGCTTCCAACTAGGTTTCACAGGATAGCTGAGTTTCTGCCATTTCTTGGAAAAAAAAGATAAGACTGACCGTGCTGAGCCCAAATCCACAGAGTGACAGTTGCTGTGACTGGCCTCAGTGGCAGTTGGGTCCCAGGTCATGCCAGTCCCGCCCTGCCCGCCCTGCAACCTTAAAATGATCTTACTGTTATCTGCCCGTATGAGGAGATGGGTTATAAAAGCACTGTAGCCTTGTTATCATAATTGCACATCTGAGTCATCAACATTGGGGCTGAGGTCATGCTTTGAGGGCAAGAGGCCTAGGTTTGATCCCTGATATCACACGGTCCCTAAGCACTACGGGTGTGCCCCCACCCCCACCCTCAAAGGAAAAAGACCCATCAACATCTGTCACTTGAGTTCATCTCTGAAACTGTATTTTTGCCTGGCAGGCGTTCCTTCAAGATCAGCTTGATCTCTGGCTAAGATACTTGGATGCCTCTTCCTTAGGCTTAGAGATAATAGAACCCTGAAGGAATCTGTAAAGAAATGGTTTGTAAACTTTATACCGTGTCCTATATATGTGTCCAATGACGGATGAGGTGGGAAAAGAGCGTTGTGGCGGGGACAGAGAGCACAGTGGGGAAGGTCCTTGTTTGCACACAAGTACAGGTTTGATGCAGGTTTGATCTCTGGCACCAGAAGAACCAACTTTGAGCACTGCTGGGAGTTAGCCCTGACCAATTCCTGGGTGTGGCCCCCCAAATTAAAATAAACTTTTCGGGGCTGGAGGCGATAGCCCAGTGGGTAGGAGCATTTGCCTTGCATGCGACTGGCCCGTGCTGGCCTGGGTTCGATCCCGGCATCCCATATGGTCCCCTGAGCACCTCCAGGAGTAATTCCTGAGTGCAGAGCCAGGAGAAACCCCTGAGCATTGCTGGGTGTGACCCCAAATAGCAAAAAAAACAAACAAACAAACAAACAAACAAAAAAAAAAACCACTTTTTTTAAAAAAGAAGTTGTGTCTTTTTTTTTTTTTACATGTAATTAAATACTATGAAATCATGAGAGATGAAAGTCTGCAATCAGGATGGAACTGGAGTTCCAATTAAATGGAATGATTACGTGAAGTAAGCCAGAGGAAGGACAAATACCCATATTTGTAGAGAGAAAACAAGGACATGGAGGGTATCAAATGACAGCAAACTCTTGGCTCTGAGTTTCAGAACTGAAAATGCCAGGAAGGCAGGGAGCTTGGTGCGGGGAGGCATCAAAGCACTGACCGAGGGTGGGCGATATCTGGGTGGTGGAGAGGTCAGGTCACTGTGCATCAATTCATTAAGGTCAGGATGATTACGAGATGTAACTAAGAATTCAATTAAAAATAGCTTTCTAAGTTAATGGGAGATGATGGGGAAGTTGGGTCATCAGTGGAGGGATGTTGACTTTGGTGATTGGTTTGGAGCTAGAATAGCATGTGGTTAAAACAATACTAACAGGATTGTAAATCATGGCTCATAAAATACAGGAAAAGGCAAATAGATCATGTCTAAAGCCTCTTTTGTCTCCACTGGACACCCCTTGTTTGAGGGGCACGCCTGGTAGAGCTCAGGCATGACACCCAGTCCGAGTTCCCAGCGGGTTCTATTGGCGCCCAGGGGTTTATGCTATCCAGGGAATGGACCTTGGACCTCCCACGCAAAGCACATGCTCAGCCCATTGCACTATTTCTCCAGACAGGCACATATAACTCTTACAGGTTTCTATTGTCCCACTTCTCGGACGCGGTGACAGAGGCACAGAAAAGTTCAGTAATTCATTGGAGGCTGTGGCAGGCCAGCACATCCCGAGTGGTCTGAGTGGTTTACTACTGCACAGCTCTGCCCCCTATTCCTGAGCGGTGAGGCAGGAGCTGCCATGGGGGTCGGGGGAGGGAACTAGAAGGGGAAGCTGGTGAGGTGGACACCACATAAGGATGGTCAGACCCACACTCCACTCACCATGTGCCTGTGCGCCATCTGGGGTGAGTCGACCAGAGACGGAAGACCTGTGACCACTCCACAGTTTGCTATTTTGGTGAAGTCAGAATCCACAGGTTCCAGGCCCTGCCTTTGGAGACTCAGCTATAATCAGTGCTGGGGACAGGAGGAAGATCTAAGACTCATTGTTACTTTTCTCCTGGTAGTTCTAGGAAGCGCAGCCATTTTGCAGATGGTGTTTGCGGTCAGTTATGACCAGGGAAGGCCACAGAGCTCTCCAGCAAGTGAAAGCGGGTGAGGGAGAGAACCTGCAGGAAGGGTTTCAGGTGTTACAGGAGGAGCCAGTCCCTACAGGGGGCCCAGAAACAGCGGGGTCTCTGATGTGTGTCCCTGGAGCTGTGACCCCTGTCATCGTGCACGTTTCTTTTTTGGTAAGTGAAATAACCAAACATCAGCCTGAAGTCAGCTTCTCCAGCCCCTAAACTGCTGGGTCGTCCCTTCCTTCTGACTGGACTCACCTGCCCCAACAGTCCCGGGAAAACATAAAGGGAAGCCCCAGGCATGTGGCCCTCACACTCCTCCCTCTCCTCTGTACCTGGGGGCCCTAAAGTCCCT
This sequence comes from Cryptotis parvus, assembly GCA_021461705.1. Classification (NCBI taxonomy): domain Eukaryota; kingdom Metazoa; phylum Chordata; class Mammalia; order Eulipotyphla; family Soricidae; genus Cryptotis; species Cryptotis parvus. The sequence goes on from JAJIBD010026783.1 coordinate 122,265, forward strand.
TGCGCCAAGTGCTGTGCTCTGGAGGAGAGAAAGGGTTCAAAATCAAAGGCTATTTAAAAATAAATGCATCAACTCTTCCCGCCTCCAAAGCTGAGACTTCTGAGGATTAAATGAAAATGCTCTCAATTAAAAAACAAACAAGCAAACAAACAAAGGCAGAACTGGTGGAGCAACTTGCTCTTCACCCCAAATGTTTTTCAGCCTAGAGATCCGCTTGTAGAGCAGAGGCCAGAGATGGGCTTTTCCATATGGCTCTCCTGGCTGGATCGCATCAGCGGGACACAAACTGCTTCCTCAGCCATGAAATGCTGCCGCCAACTTGAAGTGCCTTTGGAGGCTCAGGCTGCTGCCGTCAGGAATCTTAAATGGGACCAACTGAGCTCCCTGTAGAGAAAGAGGTAAGGAGGCCGGAGAGATGGTACAGTGGGTAGGGCGCTTGCCTCGCTTGCATCTGACCCAAGTTCGCCCCAGCATCCCATATGATCCCCTGAGCACTGCCCAAAGTAATCCCTGAGTGCACAGCCAGGAGTAACCCCCGAGCATTGCTGTGTGTGGCTCAAACACAAAAATGAAAAAGGGCAAAATAGGAAATGATTGAAGAAGAAAGTAAGTTATCCACAGAGAACCGCTGTTATTGCTCCGGTGGATTTCCCTCCAGGTACTCATTTGTCTTATTGTTTTGATTGTTCTAGCTTTGGGGGTCATACCTGGCAGCATTTAGCACCAACTCCTGACCATGCTCAGGGATCAATCTTTGGGGCTTCAGTGGACAGAGACAGCTGAGATCAACCTTTGCACTATCTTTTGGCCATCGCGTCTATGATTTTTAGAGCATTATTTTGCATTTTCTTTTATCCCATCATCAATAGATTGCTACACATGAACAATTTAAGGCAAAAATGATTTATCAGGGCCACAGTGGACTGGGCACTTGTCAACTCAGGCTTGACCCCAGCTTAGCATATGGTCCCTCGGAGGAGTGGACCCAGAACATAGTCAGAAGTAAGCATTGAGAACTGCAGGGTGTGGCCCTCAAGCGAAAGTAATGAATTATGTTATTTCCTGGGGCCACAAGGGCACCAGAGTGTTTAGGAGGCCACGTGGTGTCAGGGACAGGGCCCGCCCAGTGCAACGACACTCCAAGCCCCCAGATTGTGAATTCTTTGAAAGCTCCTGGAGCATCATGTCAAGTTCCTTTCCAGGAAGGTGATTCCTACACGGAGCCACTGAGAAAGCATCTAACATGTCATTTAACTTTCACCAGCAGCGTATCTACAGCTAAAAACAAACACATAGCAAAGTTTTAATCTGAATCCTCTGAAACAAAGGTTATTCACATAACTTTATTTATTATTGTTTTGAATTTTAAAAATTGAATCAGTGAGATGTTATGTTACAAAGTTGTTCGTTATTGAGTTTCAGTCATAATTGTTCCAACACCTGTCCCTTCGCTCCGTACATTTCACCACCAGCGTCCCACGTTTCCCTCCAGCACCCCTCTTCCACTTCCATGGCAGGGCATCTCTCTCTCTCTCTCTCTCTCTCTCTCAGGCATCTATAGTTCTCAATACAGATACTAAAAAGGGTTATCATGTATATATACTTTCACCTTCTTTCAACACTCAGTTCTTGTCAACTATTCACGACAGATATAAATGACTGCATTTATTTGTGGAATATGAAAAAATGTAGTATGAGACCAAAATCAAGGCCAGGGAAAACAGGGGCCAGGAGGACTGGTCAATGGTTGGAAGCTTGCCCAAGCGTGTATAGGGAAAAGGGCACTTAGAGAAGGGACCAGTATGATTTTATATACTTTTTTAAATGAAGTATAGGTATTTCCCCCCACTAATCTATAACTCAAAATAAATTACATAAATGTATATGTATACTCTAGGAGTTGGGAAAGTACATGCGTGAAAGTCAGGCAGCCCCCTAAATTCATCTCTGACGCTGCAGGGCTCTGCCCCTTCATCCGAGAGGAGCCCTCTAGCCCCGAGGCTGAGCAACACTTCACAAGCCCCAACTACAAGAACCTCTGAAAGTATCCTTATTGAAAATTTGACAAGCTACCCTTGTCATATTTGATATGCCTGATACCAGTCACAATTATAGACCTCATTCCATGACCTGATGGACACGGCGTTTGAGGGGCTCTTTGTGTTCCTGGAGCAAGCAGGTGCCCTTTGGGCTACACCTTAGCATGAGAAAGGATATAGGAGATGTTACTGGGTCCCGCCGAGCAAATTGATGATGAATAGAAGATAGTGATACAAGATATAAGACTATAACCTAAATCTATTTGAGACAGGGAGACAGAGAGAAAGTCTAATGTTTATTATTCCATTATTTAAATGCTCATGCTTACTTGTGCCGGGACGGGTTCAGACCCTGCCCTGCGCTTCCTCCTGAGCACTGCCGAATGTGACCCCAAACCTCCAGCTCTCCGCCTCCAAGTTATTTTTTCAAGTTTGTCATTTGACTTTGTTTTTTGGTAATTGTTTTTGGTTCACTATGAAAGCTTTACGTTTTGTGTAGCTAGCATGCAATTTTTTTTCCTATAATTTTATTTTCCAGAATTCAGGCACCTAGCTTGCTCTGTGTGTGTGTGTGATGTGTATGTGTGTGTTGGTTTAGTGCCATTTCCTAATTAGAGCTCAGGCCCTAGGGGTTTCCATGGTCTCAGTCTTGCTAAGGGTGAGGCAGGCAATGTAAGTGGAAATGGAATATTAGGGGTTCACTAGTTGTATCCCTGGTCTGAAAAGGTGTTTTCTGGGTACCAAACCTCTCTCTGTGGACATGGCTTTGTTGCCTTTCTAGATTGCCACACCCTGGTATAGAGAGAGATTGCTTCAGGTGGTCCATGATGTAAAGTTATAAGTTAAGTTTCCCAGCTCTTAAGTCAGAATAAAATGTTTGCGTCCCAGGTTTCTCAAGTGATGGATGGATGGGGAAGCACTTAGTCTGGTATTTCAATAAATAGTAGGCTATTATTTTTCTTCATTAGGAGACTGATAATGCTAGTTACTTCACACAAGTTATGATAAGGATCTTGATGAGATTATGCATGTAGAGACAG